>ML384708.1:28740-56845 GCA_005239525.1 Nicotiana knightiana | reverse complement strand
ACAAGGGTGGAGTGTAAAAGGAAGTGTGATTGTGATGAAACGAGAATCTGTGAGGCCCTCAATCGTACTTGTTTCCTGTATCACTGTGCACTATGTGTTGGTTCCTATAACTGCTTTCTATTTGTGCATCTCTTGATTTTACTTTGAGTAAAGTTTGCTCATACTTACCAGTACTATTCCACAGTACTAACGTCCATTTTGCCAAGGGCGTTACATATTTTATATGGATGTAGGTGGATCCATAGCAGGTAGCTCAGCTCGCCATTAGTGGTGCCTCCTCCTCCTCTTTCAGCAAGTACTGGTTAGCCCCACTCCCTCCCGAGGTCGTGTGTAAGTCACGCCATCTCTTTTGAGTTTGTTATGTATTGTAAGGTATAGCCGAGGCCTTGTTTTCGGCAAGTATTGTATAAGCTCCTAGTATTCGCAGAGGCTCCGAAGACATGATGTAGGTGTATATATGTATTTTGGGTAGTAACTGTACGTATTCAGAATAGTGGTCCGTATTGGAAGGTTATGTATATATTATGTATGTTTTAGGAATCAAATGTTCAAACGCGTTGGGTAGGAAAGGCAACCCAGGTCCGCTTGACCGGGTTCACCCGGTTAGGTGCCGGTCTCGTCCCTCAATTTTGGTGCGTGACAAACTTGGTATTAGAGCCTAAGGTTTTAAAAAAGTGTCCTTGGATGTCTCGGAGCCGTGTCTAGTAGAGCCCTTCTTATCGGTGTGTTGTCGACCACATTTATAATTAGGGGGTTGCATGGACATTTAGGAAAGTACCCTTTCATTGCTACTCTATATCGTGTGATATGGTGGAAGGTGAGGTTGTCTATCTTTAACTCGTGCATTGTTCGAATTTTCAATAAATGGCACCCAGGAAGAGAGCCCCACTCGGCCTAGAGGCCAATGCCACCCCAGGAGTGGCCGTGAATTCTTTATCTGATGGTGCGGGTGAGAATGATTCCCCGACCCTGAATCTGTCTGACTCTTCTATCCCAGGACAGGATATTCCTATTCCCGCTCCAGCGGAGGGTGCTACAGTCCCTCCCGACGATGTTCCTGATCCTTCTTCAGTCCCAGCTTCGGGTTTCGGTATTTCTGATGGGGACCTCAGGAGAGCTATTCAGATGTTGACCCAAATAGTGGCCTCCCAGGCCCAAAGATCACGTGATGCCCCTGCATCCTCTAGCAATCAAGGGTATTCTTCGGGATCCAGGGTCAGCCAGTTTCTGCGATTAGCCCCTCCAGAGTTCACAGGCACCGACCCAGAGGCTGATCCTCAGGAGTTTATTGATGAGATGTACAAGACCCTCCGAGTTATGAGGGCTACTGAGGCATAAGGGGTTGAGTTGGCTTCCTATCGTATAAAGGGAGCGGCATATTCGTGGTTTGAAATGTGGGAGAGTTCTCGTGGAGAGGGGAGCCCTCCGGCAAAGTAGGATGAGTTTGTTGATGCCTTCATGGATCATTTCTTGCCTGCCGAGACTATGGCGGCCCGTGCTGCGGAGTTCGAGGTCCTTAAGCAGGGCAACATGAGTGTGTGGGAGTATCATATGGAGTTTGTGCGCTTGTCCAAATATGCTGTTCACATGATGCCGACTATGGAGGCCAGAGTTCGACGGTTTGTTTAGGGCCTTGGTCCTTTGGTTGTTAATGAAGCTGTTACAACTGCCTTGCATTCGGATATGAATTATGGGAAAATAATGGGATTCTCCCAGGCTACAGAGGCTCGGAAATTGAAAATGAGGATGGAGAGAGAGAGAGTAGCAGTATGGCCCGGTCAGCAGGCAACCCTTGGAGCTCAGTTGGAGGTGTGAGGGCCATCTCAGTCATATGCTCTGTCCTCAGCCAGTGCGCCGCCATTAGGGCGTAGTTATCAACAGGAAGGTCATTTTGGACCCGGTTCAGATAGCAGGAGGTTCCATCAGTCCAGTCGTTTAGGTGGGAGGTTCCAGCAACAGTGGAGGGTCCCATGCCCTAAGTGTGGGAGATTTCATACTGAGCCTTGTTACTTGGATATTCCAGTATGCTATAGATGCAGAGTGAGGGGCCATGTTTAGCGAGATTTCCGTGCGCCCAGTCAGGGCTGAGGTAGGGGTGCTGCTCAACCCTCCAGTTCATCAGTCGCTACGTCCTCAGCATGCCCTCCAGCACCAGCAGGGCGCAAAGCAGCTAGGGGTGGAGCGCGGGGTCAAGGGGGACCCAGCCTTTTTATGCTTTGAGTGGTCGCTAGAGTGCCGAGGCTTCTCCAGATGTTGTCACAGGTATTCTGACTGTTCAGTCTCATGATGTTTATGCTCTTATTGATCCCGGATCTTCTTTGTCATATGTTACTCCATTTATTGCTTCAAGTTTTGGGATAGAACTCGAACAGCTTTGCAAGCCGTTCTTTGTGTCGACTCCAGTTGGTGATTCTATTACGGCCGTGCGAGTCTATAGGAATTGTGTTGTCACGTTGCGTGGTCGGGATACCACGACCGATCTTATTGAGTTAGAAATGGTAGATTTTGATGTAATTATGGGGATGGATTGGCTCTATTCGTGCTTTGCTAAACTCGACTGCCGAACCAGGATTATGAGGCTTGAGTTTCCTAATGAATCAGTTATCGAATGAGAGGGGAATAATGTTGTGCCAAGAGGTAGATTTATTTCCTACCTTAAAGACTCTAAGATGATCAGAAAGGGGTGCATCTATCATTTGGTCCGGGTTGCGGACACCACTTCAGAGGTGCCTGCTCCCGAATCTGTGCCTGTTGAGAATGAATTTCTTGAAGTATTTCCAGACGAGCTTCCTAGGATTCCACCAGATAGGGAGATCGATTTCGGGATTGATGTATTGACAGATACGCAGCCAATATCTATTCCACCTTACCGAATGGCGCCAGCAGAATTGAGAGAGTTAAAAGAACAATTGAAAGATCTATTAGAAAAAGGTTTCATTCGGCCAAGTGTGTCACCTTGGGGCACACCAGTTCTTTTTGTTAGAAAGAAAGACGGATCACTTCAGATGTGTATTGATTATCGGCAGCTCAACAAGGTCACCATCAAGAATAAGTATCCAGTGCCTCGGATAGATGATTTGTTCAACCAGTTGCAAGGTGCTAAGTTCTTCTCAAAGATTGATTTGCGGTCCGGGTATCATCAGCTAAAAATTAGGGAGCAGGATATTCCTAAGACTGCCTTCATGACTCGATATGGGAACTTTGAATTTTTGGTAATGTCTTTTGGTCTAACCAACGCCCCAACAACTTTTTATGGATCTTATGAATCGGATTTTCAAACTGTTTCTCGACTCCTTTGTGATTGTCTTCATTGACGATATTCTTGTTTATTCGCGGAGTCAAGAAGATCATGCTAATCACCTCAGGGCAGTTCTGCAGACTCTTCTTCAGCACCAATTGTATGCAAAGTTTTCAAAATGTGAGTTTTGGATAGAATCAGTCACCTTTTTGGGGCATGTTGTTTCCAGGGAGGGGATTCGGTTTGATCCCCAAAAGATTGCAACGGTGAAGGATTGGCCTAGGCCAACGACCCCGACAGAAATTCACAGTTTCTTGGGTCTAGTTGGGTATTATCGAAGGTTCGTGGAGGGATTCTCTACTCTCGCCTCCCCATTGACTAAGCTGACGCAGAAGGCGGTTAAGTTTCAGTGGTCCGATGCATGTGAAAAGAGTTTTCAGGAATTAAAGTCGAGATTGACTTCAGCACCAGTGTTGACCTTGCCAGAAGGTTCAGAGGGATTTGTGGTTTATTGTGATGCTTCAAGGGTTGGTTTGGGGTGTGTATTGATGCAATGTGGTAAGGTAATAGCATATGCTTCTAGACAGCTCAAGAATCACGAGAAGAATTATCCGACACATGATTCGGAGCTCGGCGGTTGTGTTTGCATTAAAAATCTGGCAGCACTATCTTTATGGGGTCCATGTGGACATGTTCACAGACCACAAGAGACTTCAGTATTTATTCAAGCAGAAGGAGTTGAACTTAAGGCAGTGGAGGTGGTTGGAATTGCTCAAGGACTATGATATGAGTATTTTGTACCATCCAGGGAAGGCGAATGTGGTAGCCGACGCTCTTAGTTGGAAATCCATGGGTAGCTTGGCACATTTGGAAGCCAGTCAGAGGCTTTTGGCTCGGGAAGTTTATCAGTTGGCTAGTCTGGGGGTCTGTTTTTCGGCCTCAGATGAGGGGAATGTCGTGGTGTGTAATAGAGCAGAATCTTCGCTTGTAGCAGAAGTCAAGGGAAAGCAATTCAGGGATCCGGATTTGGAACAATTAAGGGAAGCAATTTTGAATCACAAGACTTCAACATTCTCACTCGGCAATGATGGCGGTGTCCTGCAGTGTCAAGAGAGGCTATGTGTTCCAAATGTGGATGATCTCCGGGAAAGAGTTATGGCAGAGGCTCACAAGTCCAGGTATTCAGTACACCCATGTTCTAAGAAGATGTATAAGGATCTCAAAGAGAGTTATTGGTGGAATGGTATGAAGAGGGGTGTGGCGGACTTTGTGGCTAGGTGTCCGACTTGTCAGCAAGTGAAGGCCGAGAATCAGAGGCCCGGTGGATTGACGCAGCTTATGGAAATACCGATGTGGAAATGAGAGATGATCAATGTGGACTTTGTGGTGGGGTTACCTCGCACTCCACGTAGGTTCGACTCGATTTGGGTGATAGTGGATCGACTAACAAAGTCGGCGCATTTCTTGCCAGTCAAGTCCGCCGATACTACAGAACAATACGCTCAGTTATATATCAAGGAAATAGTCAGGCTCCATGGCAATCCAGTTTCTATTATCTCGGATTGAGGGGCTCAGTTCACAGCTAACTTTTGGAAGAAATTTTAGCAAGGTTTGGGTACTCAGGTAAACCTCAGCACAACATTCCATCCACAAACTGATGGGCAGGCAGAGCGGACTATTCAGACGCTTGAAGATATGTTGCGGGCTTGTGTATTATATTTCAAAGGTAGCTGGGATGAACACTTGCCGCTTATAGAATTTGCTTATAATAATAGTTTCCATGCCAGTATTCAGATGGCCCCATTTGAGGCATTGTACGGGAGGAGATGTAGATCTCCGATAAGATAGTTTAAGGTTTGTGAGGCATAATTGCTAGGACCAGATCTTGTGCACCAAGCTATGGAAAAAGTTAAAGTCATTGAGGAAAGGATGAAGACTGCTCAGAGTCGTCAGAAATCCGACATTCGTCGTAGAGATTTGGAGTTTCAAGTAGATGATTGAGTATTCTTGAAGGTGTCTCCCACGAAGGGAGTAATGCGGTTTGGGAAGACAGGAAAATTGAGCCCTAGGTATGTCGGGCCGAATTAGATTGCTCAAAGGATAGGACAAGTGGCTTATAGGCTGAAATTGCCCCCTGAAATGTCATTAGTGCACCCGGTGTTCCATGTGTCTATGTTGAAGAAAGTGGTTGGAGATCCATCAGCTATCCTGCCAGTTGAGACTATTGAGGTTACTGAAAAATTATCGTATGAAGAGGTTCCGATTGCTATTCTTGATAGGCAAGTCCGTAGATTGAGGAACAAAGAAATTGCTTCAACTAAAGTGTTGTGGCGAAATCAGCAGGTTGAGGAGGCCACGTGGGAAGCGGAAAATGAAATGAGAGAAACATATCCCCATTTGTTTGAATAAGTCTAGTAGTGATCGTGCGAATTGTCATCTCTAAGCAATTATATGTTATGTTCAGTTTCTTGCAAAAGCACCCAATTTTCCCCTAATTCCTCTACTATTGTAACTTCTCAAGTTGTGCCATAATTGTGTATGTTGTGACTATTTGAGTAATGTGAAACCCCTTGGAGTGAATAAAATTATGTGAAACTCATGTTATGGTTAAATGATTAATTGAAATGTAGATTGACATTGATTAATTGAAGTGTAGATCGGTAAGGGTTAATTGAAGTGTATATGGCATGTTGAAGTAATTGAATTATATGGGACTTGTCGAGGTGACCAAATTATGTGCAAGGCCATGAAACAACTAGTTATGTGTGTAATTGGTTAAGAACATGTGTTTCGAGGGCTCTCTGACATGTTGATACGCCTAATTACAGAGGAAACTCTGGCGAAATTTTCAGAAAATAGTGGAGTTAGTAAAAATTGGGGGTTGGCATATTGTGTTTCCAAAACCAAATGATTTCTCGATCCTCATTCGAGGACGAATGATTTTAAGTGGGGAAGGATGTAAAGACCCGTAAAATTTATATGTCTAAAATAATGGCCGAATATAGGTCCCTATGCTGTTATAACTGTAGAAATTCTTAAAACGGTCCTATTTTGAGTAAAAAGTATCCTAGAACTTGAAAGATTAAATTTTCCAGGAATTGCGCGTTATGCAACGCACTATACAATCGCATAACAGGTATGCGGACCGCATAGTGGTTGCATACCTGGACAGTTTCCTGTCCATTTTGAGGACAGCTATGCGGCCTAGAATGCGGTCGCATTTCACGAATGCGGGCCGCATAGTTGTCGCATTCTTGCCCCATGGTTTTTGCGAGGGAGGTTATGCGATGCACTATGCGATCGCATGGGCAGTGTGGTTCCCATTTTGTCCCATTTGAAGGCCAACTATGCCACAGGAATGCGGACCGCATAGCAGGAATGCGACCGCATCTCTGTGTCGGGGCTCCTGTTTTCTAAACTTAAAACCCGACCCCTTGTTTTATAAAACACCCATTCCCTTCATTTTTAACGATTTTCTGACCAAAAATAGAGAGAGAAGAAGAGAGTTATTGAGAGAGAAGGTTTCAACATCATCCAATTTGATTTTCCAAAATCCCTCAAGCCCGAAAATTATCGAGTTATTGTCATCTTCTTCACTCAAAGAGGTAAGTCTTCACCCTATTTCCCCAATTTCTCAGATTTTGTGTAAGAATGAAACACACATAGGTTGGTTCTTGACAATAAAAAGTGAAATCTTTCATGCATGTGAGTTAAACCCCGTAATCTAGTAAAGGGGAAAACAAGTTTGGGTAATTATTCTCAAAAGGGGGTTAGTAATCTAAGGGGTCACATAGTGTTTGATAAATACAAGATTCCTAATTCTAAGTGAAATATGTCACATTGTGGAATAGACTGACGGTGCTAGGCGGTCCGGTGAATTATGATAGAAATTAAAAAGGGGACGACTCGAGGTATGTATGGCTAATTTTAATCTTCGTAGAGTCACCTTGTTGGTGTCCAAACATTCGGTATGAGTTTCTTGTTGAGTATATGTGAATTGATTGCCCGATTTTGTTGAGGTGTGAGATTGCATTCTCTGATTTGTCTTAGTCGATTATCGTGATAATTGAAATTATGAAAGATGACTTCTATGTGATTACTTTAACATGTGCAAGTTTCGTTAAATGCTTGAGTATGTTGGTATGAAAGACTGATAACAAACTCAAATGTATAAATGTATCTAAGTGATAAGGGCTATGTAATAAGTGATGAAGGGGAATTTTGAATTGATCTAATTGAACTAAATGGCCATGGAAATATCGTATATGACTCGTTGTTGACAAGGTTTACTGTGGCTTAACTTCATAGGGATTGTTGGTTGTAATGAATTTACATTCTTGTTTATGAGCATCTTTGTGGGTGAATTAATGGATGATAAAGACTATTGTGACCACATGATTGGTTGGGTGTTATGAAATAGTACTCTTGATGATATGAAACCCTGTAATTGAATTGTGGGCTATTATTGTTTTCCATGAAATGTGATGGTCCGGTGGGATCGGGTTGCACGCCGCAACACGTGGTAATAAGGGTGGAGAGGTAACAAGGGTGGAATGTAAAAGGAAGTGTGATTGTGTTGAAACGAGAATCTGTGAGGCCCTCAATTGTACTTGTTTCCTGTATCACTGTGCACTATGTGTTGGTTCCTTTAACTTCTTTCTATTTGTGCATCTCTTGATTTTACTTTGAGTAAAGTTACTCATACTTACTAGTACTATTCCAAAGTACTAACGTCCCTTTTGTCGGGGGCTACATCTTTTATATGGATGTAGGTGGATCTATAGCAGGTAGCTCAGCTCGCCGTTAGTGGTGCCTCCTCCTCCTCTTTCAGCAAGTACTGGTGAGCCCTACTCCCTCCCGGGGCCGTGTANTTATGAAATAGTACTCTTGATGATATGAAACCCTGTAATTGAATTGTGGGCTATTATTGTTTGCCATGAAATGTGATGGTCCGGTGGGATCGGGTTGCACGCCGCAACAAGAAGTAATAAGGGTGGAGAGGTAACAGGGGTGGAGTGTAAACTGTACGGTGGGATCGGGTTGCCAGCCGCAACAGAAATGTAAGGTGGGATCGGGTTGCACGCCGCAACACGTGGTAATAAGGGTGGAGAGGTAACAAGGGTGGAATGTAAAAGGAAGTGTGATTGTGTTGAAACGAGAATCTGTGAGGCCCTCAATTGTACTTGTTTCCTGTATCACTGTGCACTATGTGTTGGTTCCTTTAACTTCTTTCTATTTGTGCATCTCTTGATTTTACTTTGAGTAAAGTTACTCATACTTACTAGTACTATTCCAAAGTACTAACGTCCCTTTTGTCGGGGGCTACATCTTTTATATGGATGTAGGTGGATCTATAGCAGGTAGCTCAGCTCGCCGTTAGTGGTGCCTCCTCCTCCTCTTTCAGCAAGTACTGGTGAGCCCTACTCCCTCCCGGGGCCGTGTATAATTCATGCCATCTCTTTTGAGTCTGTTATGTATTGTAAGGTATAGCCGGGGCCTTGTTGCCGGCAAGTATTGTATAAACTCCTAGTATTCGTAGAGGTTCCGTAGACATGATGTGGGTGCATATATGTATTTTGGGTAGTAACTGTACATATTCGGAATCGTGGTCCATATTGGAAAGTTATGTATGTATTGTGCACGTTTTGGGAATCAATTGTTGAAACGCGTTGGGTAGGAAAGGCAACCTAGGTCCGCTTGAACGGGTTCACCCGTTTAGGTGCTGGTCTCGTCCCTCGGTTTTGGGGCGTGACAGATTAGTACTTTTTTGTCTAGATTTAATGAAATATTATGTTTTTTGTGAATTATTTTATAGTAGTTTCCAATTCAAAGATAGTTTTAATGACAATTAAAAGGTTGTTAAATTTTACCTTTCATCTGCCGCTAAAAGGGTTATTATTTCTCGATAATTTAATTGGAATTATAGATAATAAAAATAAATGTAGTGAAAACTTAATTACTTTTCACATGAATTTAGCAACCACAATAATAGTCTTTAAAGTATGTAATTTTATAGGCTATTTAATTTGATTTATCAACAATAAAAATAGGCGCTAAAAGAGCAAACTAAGCATTTCTAGAAATGGATTTAGCAGCCATCATAATTGCTGCAAACAATTGTCGTTAAAGCTAATGATTTTTAGCGGCAATAAATCATACATTTTACCAGCTTTTGTGAGAATGGACGCTAAAGGCTTTGCCGACTCCGGCTTCAGCGGCTAAAGACCAATGGCCGATAAAGGATATTGCGGCAATTGTTATTGCCGCTAGTGACGTTTTCTATTACCACTTAATGCCCATTTTTGTTGTAGTGACTCCGAATGGCCCAAATATAATCAAATAAATTACATAACATAAATATAGCTATAAGTAACTATTTTAGCTAATGAATTCGAAGCTAAGGCAAGAAAATAGGAAAAACGCTCAAAAAGTCTCTCGGGGCACACGCCTCAAAATCGGGTAAAAATCACAAATTAGAACACCCATTTACTCACGAGTCTAACCATAACAAACTTACTCAAATTCGATACCAAAATCCCAAAATTCGGCCTAAGAACTTTTCTCAATTTTCACCTAATTATCACTCGAAATCCGAAATTACATGATAAAATTAAGCATAGATTAGTGAAAATTAATCATAAAGGAGTTAGGAATCATTACTCAAAAACTTCCTCAGAAAATCTCTCCAAATTTTGCCTTCTACCGAGCTCTCAATCAAATTTTGAGTTATGAACCAAACACCCTCGATTTTGAACTTTAAATCTGCCCAGTTATTTGCTTAATCGCGATCGCGGAAACAACCTCGCGATCGCGAAGAACAACTTCACTGCCTCCTAATTTTTACTCTACACGAACGCGTAACTCCCCACGCGAACATGAAGCATTAGCTTGCGATCGCGATTGACCTCACACGACCACGAAGAGCAACACTCGACTCTACTGATGCCTCACTTATTCTTCGCGAACGCGGCCTAGCCCACGCGTTCGTGATGCGTAACCTGGCGAATCTATGCGATCGCGTCCCAGCCTTGGCAAACGCGAAGAGATAACTCAGCTGGTCTTCCAAATTCTCTACGCGACCGCAAGCCTTCTCACACGATCGCGATGAAGGAAACTAGCTGCAGAACACCAGCAAAAACTGCCAATTCCCTAAGTCCAAAAATGACCCGATAAGCACCCGAAACTCACCCGAGGCCCCGGGGACCTTAACCAAACATACCAACTAATCCTAAAATACCATACGAACTTAGTCGAACCTTCGAACCACATCGAACAACATCAAAAACACGAATTACACACAGATTCAAGCCTAATTAACTTTGAAATTTCCAATTCTACAAACGACGTCGAAACATATCAAACCCTGTCCGAATGACTTCAAATTTTACATACAAGTCAAAAATGACACTACGAACCTACTCCCACTTCCAGAATTCCATTCTTGGCTGGATATCAAAATTTCCACTACCGACCAAAATTGCCAGAAATCCAACTTTCGTCAATTCAAGCCTAAATCTACTATGGACCTCCAAATCACATTCCGGATGTTCTCCTAAGTCCAAAATCACGTAACGGAGCTAACGGAATCATCAAAATTCAAATCAGAGGCTGTTACACACAAGTCGACATCCGGTCGACTTCTCCAACTTAAACTCCCAAATAAGAGAATAAGCGTCTCAATTCGCTTCAAAAACTCAACACGAACCCTCCCGGCAACCAAAATAACAGAATAAGATATGGGGAAAGAAGTTAATAGGGGACCAGGGCTCTAAATCTCAAAACGACCGGCCGGGTCGTTACATCCTCCCCCTCTTAAAACAATCATTCGTCCTCGAAGGAGTATAAAGAGATACTTGAAGCTGAACATATGAGGGTAACGACTGGCATATCCCGTTCAATCTCCCAAGTCGCCTCGTCGACTGGCTGACCCCTCCACTGGACCTTTACTGAAGCATTGCTCTTCGACTTAGCTTTATGACCTGCCTGTCCAAAATAGTCACTGGCTCCTCAACATAAGATAGATCGTTGTCCAACTGGACTGAGCTGAAATCCAATACATGAGTCGGATCACCGTGATACTTTCGGAGCATAGAAACCTGGAATACCAGATGAACCCTTGCTAGGCTGGGAGGTAAGGCAAGCTCATAAGCAACCTCCCCAACACACTGCAATATCTCAAAAGGAACAATGTACCTCGGGCTCAGCTTGCCCTTCTTTCCAAACCTCATGATGCCCTTCATAGGCGATACCCGAAGCAAGGCCTGCTCAACCCTAGTACCCAACTCCTATTGTACGACTCTCCAGAACCGTGATCTGAACTGTGAACCTCTATCCGAAATGATGGACACTGGGACACCATGAAGGCGGACAATCTCTCTGATATAAATCTCAGCCAATCTCTCTAAAGAGTAAGTAGTCAAAACTGGGACAAAATGAGCTGACTTGGTCAGTCGATCCACGATCACCCAAATAGCATCGAACTTCCTCAAAGTCCTTGGAATTCCAACTACAAAATCTATGGTGATCCGCTCCCACTTCCATTCTGGTATCTCTAACCTTTGAAGAAAGCCAATCGGTCTCTGATGCTCATACTTTACCTGGTGATAGTTGAGACACTTGGCCACAAACCAAACTATATCCTTCTTTATCCTCCTCCACCATTAGTGCTGTCTCAAATTCTGGTACATCTTCGCGGCACCTGGATGGATGGAATACCGTGAGCTGTGGGCCTCCTCAAGAATCAACTTCCGAAGCCCATCCACATTGGGCAGACATATATTCGGCCCTGCATCCTCATCACGCCATCATCACCAATAGTCAAATCTCTCGCATCAGCTCACCGAACCCTGTCCTGAAGGACTATAAGATGGGGGTCATCATACTGGCGCTCACTGATGCGGTCATAAAGTGAAGACCGAGCAACCACACAAGACAATACTCGGATCGGCTCTAAAATATACAATCTCACAAATTGACTTTCTAAGGCCTGAACATCCAATGCTAAGGGCCTCTCTGCTTCCGAAAGATATGACAAACTCTCCACCCGGCGACTCAAGGCGTCGGCCACTACATTGGCCTTCCCCAGGTGGTACAATATAGTGATATCATAGTCTTTAACTAGATCCAACCACCTCCGTTGATGCAAATTAAGGTCCTTTTGCTTGAACATGTGCTTTAAACTCCGGTGATCAGTGTAGATCTCACAAGGAACACCGTACAAATAATGACGCCAGATCTTCAAGGCGTGGACAATGGTTGCTAACTCAAGATCATGGACATGATAATTCTTCTCATTCACCTTCAATTGTCTGGACGCGTAGGCAATCACCCTATCATCCTGCATCAGCACCGCTCCAAGGCCAATCCTCGAGGCATTACAATAGACAGTGTAAGACCCCGAACTTGTAGGCAATACCAATACTGGGACTATAGTCAAAGCTGTCTTGAGCTTCTGAAAGCTCTCCTCACACTCCTCCGTCCACCTGAACGGAGCACCCTTCTGGGTCAGCCTGTTCATAGGTGTTGCAATAGACGAAAACCCCTCTACTAAGCGACGACAGTATCATGCCAAACCAAGGAAAATGCGGATCTCCGTAGCTGATGATGGTCAAGTCCAACTCTGCACTGCCTCCACCTTCTTCGGATCTACCTTGATCCCATCACAAGACACTACGTGAGGCACTTCATTCCCTAGAGCGTCTATGTTGTCGTTTTTGCCATGAAAACCAAGGCCATTGTCGATGTGTGTGGGTACTGCTTGAGAGTTCGACATGCTGATCCTAGAATCAAGATTACAAGAACAAGTGTAAAGTAGTGTGTGTTACGAAAATTGCACTAGGCACTAACTATTATCCTTCGCCTTACTGTGGACACCAAATTGTTTACCCTTAAAAACGGATAACAATTAAATTTATAAGTGGTTTTAAGGATACGTGATTTCACTTGGCGCAAATTAAGAAAATGTTTAAGCAAAATTAGAAATTGACTGTAAATAAGAACAAAACAAACCAATGTGATGTGCAGTTCTGGCCCTCGAGCTAGTTCGCCCTCGAGCCAAATGAGTATGCTATTGAAAATATGAACTGAGCAACAGAGTATTGAAAGCTTAAGAGAAAAGTGTAGAATCTCGCTTTGAATAGTTTTAATCTGCTCCTTACAAAATGATTCGAACCCCCTTTATATAGTACATGAGTTCTACTTATGGTACAATTCTAACTACAGTAAGAAATCCCATGATTGGCTGATTATTCAGCCTCAACTTGATATGTGCCGAGATTCCCACCGAGATCCTCGCTCAATCTCGAATATTTCGGTTTATCGTTACTTGACCAGGTAAAACCCCTTCAATCTGACTCGATATCCGTTCCGCTTGGTCGTGATCTTGATTGATCGTCGTCCTTGACTGGTCCTCGAAATTAAGGGTTCAGCAACCTAACTTCATATTGAGTCTCGATACGATGCGTGGCCGAATCGTGGTCTATCATGATCCAACCCCTATTAGTAACAAGAAGGGAAGGCTCGTTCTGACCGCATACAAACCTATATGTGACAAATAAAAAACTTCACCATTCCACCTTTTTCCTCACTTTTTCAGTGTTGTACCCTTTTCTTTGGCTACATAACAATGACATCTCGTTCTGCAAATGATTGAGCTAGCCCTTAACCAAAGCATACCTAATTGAAGTCTTATTAGTTCAACACTAGAAATAATATTTCTTCAGGTGTATTTGGATAAAATTTTATTGCTTTAATTAATTTATATTATCACATTAGTTTTTTCCCTCTTTGTTTGCTCGTAAAAACGGAACAATTAAATTTATACGTGGTTTATAGACATTAAATCGATTTGATCCCAAAATGATAAATAAATTAAATAAGAATGCAAGACTTAGCGTTGAAATCGATATAAGACAGCAGATAGCTTGGTTCGGGGAGCAAAGCTTCGGAAGGCAATAGTCGCAATATTAATAAGCAAGAAAACAAAATGTTATTGAGCTTTTGAACAGTATATAGCATAAGTTTGTCAGAAAATCCGTCCCTCTTAACTGCTGTTGAACTCGCAATTTATAGTTGCACCTAGAGAACAAAGTCCTAGGATCAAGCCCCTTTTAAATGTCAATTATGGGTCCATTGAAGAATGTGTAACGGCAGGTTATATATGCCATATTCTCTGTAATGGACTATGTACTTAAGTCTATAGAATATTCTCCATTGAATGTTAACGAGTGGAAGGGATTTATTTATCTTTATGAGCAACATTCCCTTTGGGGACAATCGAGATTGCTGCCCCCGAACTTGATTTCCACCTGCCTCACTTTTTATCTGTCTCTAGCTCCACATGTCGTTCTATTATGCGAGCATTTAATATGAAAACATTTTAACCTATACAGTGTAACGACCCGGCCGGTCGTTCCGAGAGTAATAGCCCTGTTTCCCCTGATTCTGCTTCATTGTATGTGGTTCAACTTCATTATGTTGTGTTAGATTGGTTGGCTCGGGTCCGGAGCGATTTTTTTTTGGGAGAGAAATGAGACACTTAGTATCTTAACTTGGTTCAATAGTTGGAAAAGTCAACCGAAAGCTGACTTATTGGTAAACGACCTCGGAATGTAGATTTTATGGTTCGGATAGCTTCGTTAGGTGATTTAGGACTTAGGAGTGTGTTCGAAATGTGGTTTTGATGTCCGGTGTAGAATTAGGCTTGAATTGGCGAAAGTTAGTTTTTGGCGATTTCCGGTCGGCAGTGGAAGATAGGCTATAGGGGTCGGAATGAAATTCCGGAAGTTGGAGTAGGTTCGTAGTGTCATTTTGGATATGTGTACAAATTTTCAGGTCAATCGGAAGTGTTTTGGATAGTTTCGGCATTCTTGGTGGAATTTAGAAGTTTCCAAGTTCATAGGCTTGAATCCGAGGTGAATTTGATGCTTTTGCATTGTTTTTGGTGTTTCGAAAGCTCGACAAAGTTTGAATAAGGTTATGGTATGTGTTGGCATGTTTGGTTAGGGTCCCGAGGGGCTCGGGGTGATTTCGGATAGCCATTGGGGGATTTAAAGTTAGAAAATTGCAGCTGAAGCTGCTGGTGCTGGTGTAACCGCACCTGTGGATAGGGGCCCGCAGGTGCGGGCCCACAGAAGTGGACAAGAGACCGCAAATGCGGATTTTGGGTGGACAAGAGGAAGAACGCAGACGTGGAGCTGGTGTCGCTGGTGCGGAATTTGTATCGCAGGTGCGGAAAATTGGCTTTTAAGTTATTCTCGCAGGTGCGCACCTAGGACCGCAGGTGCAGAAATCCCTGTGCAGAACATATAAAAAGGGTCCTTAATGAATTTTGGTCTTTCTTTCACCACATGCGGGTTTGAAGCTTTGGAGAGGGTTTTGAAGGGGGAAATCAAGAGGACTTTGTTGAGGTAAGATATTTGAATCTAAAACTCGTTTCTATGTGATTTTTGGACTGAAATAGCATGAAATTAAGGGAAATATCAGTGTGTAAATTGGATAATTAGGGCTTGTAATTAGAGACTTTGAAATGGGGATTTGAGGGGCCATTTGAAGTCCGATTTTTATGCTCTTGGTATGCATAGACTCGGGAAAGGATGAGGATTCTTGTGATGTGATTTTTATAGAATTCCGTGACGTGGGGCAGATTACCTTAGCGTATATTGATGATATTAATCTAGTTTTGGGTAGATTCGGAGCAATCGGGAGCCGATTCGAGAGGCAAGAGCATCGCGGATTAGTATTTGGGTTGGTTTGAGGTAAGTAATGACTGTAAATCTTGTCCTGAGAGTATGAAACCCTGGACTTCATATTTTCGCACTATTTGTGGAGTGGCGCACATGCTGGATGATGAGTGTATGGCGTGCACTGATTGGGGATTTGGACTTGGTCCTTCCTGTGGAAACTATTGAGTTGCGTATTTACTTTTAAATCATACGTTAAATCGTGTTTTCAGACTATTGTTAAATTTGGGTTGTAAGCCATGTTTGGGGCCTTGTGCCGACCTGTTTAGACCCCTTGGATTCCTCATTGTGTCGACT
Organism: Nicotiana knightiana; assembly: GCA_005239525.1. NCBI lineage: Eukaryota > Viridiplantae > Streptophyta > Magnoliopsida > Solanales > Solanaceae > Nicotiana > Nicotiana knightiana. The sequence continues at coordinate 40,570 of ML384708.1, read as the reverse complement.
TATGATTTACACTCAGTCATATTATGTTTAACTGATTTCGAAACTCAACCTTATTTACACTATTTTGAGATATAAAATTATGTTTTTGGGTCGAGTACCCCGTTTTACTGATAGTCCGAGGGGCTTTTTGAGAGTTTCTAACTGAGTGAGGCCGAGGGCCTGATTGTGAGGATATGATATGCCACGAGGTGGATTGATATTAGCGCTTGGGTTGAAGGAGCCCCTCCGGAGTCTGTACACACCCCCAGTGAGCGCAGGTACCTACCGAGTGCGAGTGTCGAGTGCCGAGTGATTGGGAGATATGAGTGACTGTGAGGTTTCCCGAGGGGCTGATTTCTGAGTGATATTACGTGCGAGGGGCAATTTCTGATACATGTTTTGCCCGAGGGGCTACTTATGATTTTACCACTTTTACTCTGAACTTATGAAATATGTTTTTCCCGAGAGGATTTTTATGATTTTTACACTAAACTTCTTGAAACTTATGTTGAAACTGTTGGCAAGTATATTCCCAAATTATTTTTACTAAAATTGGCTTTTAAGCGTGATGATTTAACGTATACAATGTTGGAAAGAAAGACTGTGATTATTGTGAAATGATGATTTGACTTTATGTGTTTCTTACTGCTTAGACCTGATTTATTTTCATTACTACTTAGTTGGCATACTCACATTACTCCCTGCACCTTGTGTGCAGATCCAGGTGCTAGGGCAGAGTGAGTTATGTATCTGTTCCAGAGATTTCTAGGAGATTTTGCGAGGTAGCTGCACGCGTCCGCAACCCTGCTCTCTCTCTCTCCTTCTTACTATTATAGGGTTTATTTCCAGAGTTTTATATTTTTCTGTAGATGCTCATGACCAGCGATTCTGGGATCTCGGGGTTGTATTTAATATTCGGTGTAGCTTTATCTGTTTTAAAATGATTTAACGAAACATTTATGGATTATTAGTTTAGAAATGATATACATGAAAGATTAATTATGATTTGAGTGTTAACTTGGCTGGCCTAGTTCCACGATAGGCGCCATCACGACTAATTTAGATTTGGGGTCGTGACAAGTTGGTATTAGAGCGCTAGGTTACATAGGACTCATCGGTCATGAGCACGTTTAGTAGAGTCTTGCGGATCGGTACGAAAACCTCTGTACTTATATTCGAGAGGCTACAGAACCCTTAGGAAAATCTCACATTCTTGAATTCTTGTCGTGCGAATACATTTTATCCAGCCAAAAGCGTAACTCTTGAATTCCTTCCATGTATTCGAATGCGCACATGAGTGCTTGGTATCAGCTGTGCATCGACGGCTTGTGACTCCTATGGATGAGATGTGATTTTAGCATGTTGATAATGGTCCAGTCTGGAGGACTTGAGGTCGGATTCTGTCTGTGGCTTGAGTGCTGAAATTTTATTGTGTGAGCACATGTGTTTGGGGACTTATATGTCTGTTTGTGTCCTTATCAGTGGGGTTTTGTGACTGGATGACTATGTGGTGAGTGTGATTTGAGGGTGATATGTGTTCATATCGCTTGGTTGTGACAAAAAAAGGGGATGGGCTGGATATATAGCAAGAACTATTGAGTGTTTGACTTCTGTATGAAGTTGGCACATGGCCTCGAGTCATGAGTGTATGGGAAGACCTCTTATGTTGTTCAGTTGTGGGGTGAAGCAGATCCTTTTGTTGTGTTATGAGTGCATGGTGATGTCTTTTGGGCTGATCATTGCCCCAGTAACGTTCATGTATTTGATTAATAGTGTATTCCAGCTATTTTTATACTCATTCGTTATTGTATTAAATGATAGCATCCTGGCGTACTCAGGTAGCCAGGAGGAGCATACTCAGCATTTGAGGAGGGTATTATAAAGATTGATGGAGGAGAAGCTTTATGAAAAGTTATCCAGGTGTGAATTTTTGGCTCAGTTCAGTAGCATTTTTGGGGCACGTGGTGTCCAGTGAGGGTATTCAGGTGGTCAGACGAGTGTGAAGAGGGCTTCCAGAAGCTTAAGATTTCTTTAACCACCGCTCTTATGTTAGTTCTGCCATCAACTTCAGGTTCTTATACCGCTTATTGTGATATCTCGAGGGTAGGCATTGGCTTGTTCTAACGTAGGAGGGTAAAGCGATTGCGTAATAGCTATGATCTTCGGAAGTGTATAGATAGCTATCAGTGCGAGGCTAAGAAAGCGGGGCTATTTCCCGCGAGGTGTCCTGAGGTTGTGTGATCCTTATGTTGTTTTGTAGCAAGTTCTCTTTTACCAGAAATTGATATATATTGCAATTTGAGTGCAGATCGCTTGTGGAAGTTGGCATGACCATTCAATGGTGAATGCGAGATTTGCATACAATGTGGAATATCAGACGGTTTGTGTCATATGAGCTTATGAAGGATTTAGTTGAATCTCACTGCAGTATGGTGATAGTGATAGCGTATGGGCATTGTGAGTTATTGTTTGTTTTGATCGTGGGCTTTGAACCAAGTGGGGGAGGCTATTAATGATAAGTTGATTGCGCGATTATGTGTTGTATTGGTTTCAGTTCGAGGTATATTGGTGGATAAGTTATGACGTGCAGAGGTGGAGTTTGGGAATGACTCGAGTAATGGAAATTCTTCAATACAGGTTGTAATGTACTATATGAGTAAATGAGTTTTATAGAATGACTGAGTGGTACTTGTAAAAGGTGTAATGGGTGCAGTGTATGGGGTTGCTTGTTGCTTCCAGTGTGTGGATTACTTCATAGTATGTTGGTGCGCCAATGGGGCCAAGTCGTTCTGTCTGCTTGATCAGTGTGATTGAGATTTGCGTAGAGTAGATGACTCTCGAGAATGGTTCCGATGGATTCAAGGTTAAATATAGCAATTGGGGTTCTTCAAGGTGTGTTTTGGGATAGAACTGAGATTTACGTGGAGGGTGTCAAGACTTGTGGCATTTCTACATTATCATGGATTCTACATATCAGTATCAGGAAGGTGAAGGTAATGACTTTAGATTCGTAGTAAGTCTCTTCAGGGTAAGTATTTTGAATGTGGTAGTTTTGGGGATATTTGAGAGAGTATTCAAAGGCTTATGAGCCTCAGACGGTATGGTTTTATGCTTGGGTCTCGTGTGGTGAGTCTGGGTTGAGAATTGCGGTATTATGGCAAAAAGAAGTACCAATTCGCTGGTAAGTCAGAAGGAACTTGGATAAATAGGACAACTTCGTGGTAGATCAGATCGGCATTGTAAGGGATATGATTAGTTCTTTGGGTGTTCATGAGGCAACGAGTCTTTAAAGGTGTTTCTTAGCAATGCTCTTGGATTTTTGGTGGCATGCATAGCTTGGTTGAGTTAGAAGGATTCAGTCCTGACGGTTTGGTGTTGTGCAAATGGGATTCAGATAGTTCCTGATGGTTCTACCACGGTTAGAGATGCATATTTTCTACTGGCGTGAGGTGCATGTGATGTATAGTGATTTTGCTTCTAAATGGGATCAAATGGGAAGTTCTTGACTAGTTGGGTGTGTAGTTTCTTGTGACTCGGAGGGGATTATGAAGTTCTCATGTTTATCATAGGGGGTATGGTGTATGCGGTATGTCGTGTAGAGTGATATTTGCATGTGTGAGGTTACAGTTTAGTTCTGGAAGGAAGGTCAGAAATTCTTAGGCAGCATCGGCAGTTTCGGATGATTAGGTAGATGATGGCACTATTTGGTGGCTTGATATGGGTATGCATTTCAGAAAGGGCATATGTGGAGTTAAGGGTGCTTCATTGGTATAACGACACTCTCTTGTTGGATCGACTGCTGATATTCGAGGTTTCTTGGTGACATGGATTTTAGGGGTATCCCTCGTGGAATGATTGAGTATTAGGGATGTGTTATGTATTCGAGCGGTGGAGTTGGATCAGATATGGTGATTTGTGCGCTTTATGGGCTTCAAGATCGAGAGTTATCATAAGTAGATTATTTTGTGGTTGTGGACCGTGAGGATACGAGCAAAGCTAGTCAGATGTTATTAAATGCCATGATTCAGTCATTGTGAACCTTCTGAGAGTTATCTTTCTGTTGTGAGTGGCCAGAGTTGATTTAGGGTTATTGGTAGGCCAGTATGGGTGTGTGTTCTGCACCGAATCAGAATTGTTGACTCCGAATTGCTATTGTTAAGGGATGTACCATTTGACTATCATTGAGTTTATTTGTGTTCTGGAGTGATCTATGAGTTACCCTTCGGTGTTGTGAGGAGTGGTGATTATTGGTTATATGCACATATGGTACGAATTTATTTGGGCTTTATAGCGGGATTTGAGTATGGTAAGTAATTGGGTACTGCGGGATTGATTTGTGTTGGTTATGTTCTTTATGATTCGTGTGGCATGGTATCGTCCGATTCCCCCGTGGTTATGGAAATGCACCTTGATTACTTGATGTCGAATCTCGCATGGTTATTGATTTTGAGCAAGGTGGCTTGGAGTATGTCATGTGGACCGGCGTTTGAATGGGATCACGCTTTGTAGTGGCGTTAAGTAGAGGTATGATCCTTGGTGTCGGATTCACGTGTTTTGGTTTTACGATGTGTACCAGGCTCTTTGCATGGTGTTGTGATGGTACTTGTTGATCTATCAAGGATGGTCCTCTCGTGTGAATCTTTTATATAATTTGATTACATTGGGATGTTGCCATTGAGTGCACGAGTTGCACAGGTTATGGATTTGAATTGTATTGATGTAACATGTCATTAGAGTGGTCGTGTTGGATGAGAAGAGGTCATTGGACTTAGAATGAATATTGTCAGAATTGAGTACAACATAGTTGGAAGGATAAATATCGGGAGTCGGCTTAGAAATCTGCTATAATTCATGTTTGGGAAGGGGGAGCTTCATGTCTGACTAATCGGATGAATGGTTGCTAATTTCTACGTGTTTCTTTCATCATCGGCAGTATATGGAAGTGTTAGAGCGAGGCATTGCTTGATAAGAGGATATGTACCGGTATTGGGTTGTTTTGAGCAGCTATTGTGATTAGGAGTTATCGCTATGTGTGTTTGAGCCACGCGGTATAGTATGTGATTACATCTTGGGTTACGGATATGGCTTAATACAGTGTGTTCAGACTTGTTCAGTTTATAGTTGTGGAATTTTGATCTTGTAAATTATTTCAGAGGTGGGAATTTGGTGCTAAGGTTTATGGTTTAGGATTGGATTTCGAAATTTCAATTGTGTTGTGCTATTGGACCTATATGGGATAGGGTGATGTGGGATCACCCCCGAGTATGTGCATTGTAGGCTACACAGCAGTTTGATAGCGTTGGAGAACAACTCTTGTCACGTTCGAGGAAGAACATATGCTTAAGTGGGGGAGGATGTAACGACCCGGCCGGTCGTTTCGAAAGTAATAGCCTCGTTTCCCCCGTTTCTGCTTCATTATATGTGGTTCAGCTTCATTATGTTGTGTTAGATTTGTTGGCTCGGGTCCGGAGCGATTTTTTTTTGTGGAGAGAAATGAGACACTTAGTCTCTTAACTTGGTTCAATAGTTGAAAAAGTCAACCAGAAGTTGACTTATTGGTAAACGACATCGGAATGTAGATTTTATGGTTCAGATAGCTTCATTAGGTGATTTAGGACTTAGGAGTGTGTTCGAAATGTGGTTTTGATGTCCGGTGTAGAATTAGGCTTGAATTGGTGAAAGTTAGTTTTCGGCGATTTCCCATAGGCAGTGGAAGATAGGCTATAGGGGTCGGAATGGAATTCCGAAAGTTGGAGCAGGTTCGTAGTGTCATTTTTGATATGTGTGAAAATTTTCAGATCAATCGGAAGTGTTTTGAATGGTTTCGGCATCCTTGGTGGAATTTAGAAGTTTCCAAGTTCATAAGCTTGAATCCGAGGTGAATTTGATATTTTTGCTATGTTTTTGGTGTTTTGAAGGCTTGACTATGTTTGAATAAGGTTATGGTATGTGTTGGCATATTTGGTTGGGGTCCCGAGGGGCTCGGGATGATTTCGGGTAGCCATCGGGGGATTTAAAGTTAGAAAATTGCAGCTGAAGCTGCTGGTGCTGGTGTAACCGCACCTGCGGATAGGGGACCATAGGTGCGGGCCCGCAGAAGCGGACAAGAAATCGCAGATGTGGATTTGTGGTGGACAAGAGGAAGACCGCAGATGCAGAGCTTATCGCAGGTGCGGAAAATTGGCTTTTAAGTGATTCTCGCAGGTGCGCACCTGGGACCATAGGTGCGGGTCCGCAGGTGCGAGAAAATGGCCGCAGGTGCGGAAATCCCTGGGCAGAACATATAAAAAGGGTCCTTAGCGAATTTTGGTCTTTCTTTCACCATTTTCATGCGGGTTTGAAGCTTTGGAGAGGGTTTTGAAAGGGGAAATCAAGAGGACTTTGTTGAGGTAAGATATCTGAACCTAAAACTCGTTTCTATGTGGTTTTTGGATTGAAATAGGGTGATATTAAGGAAAAAATCAGTGTGTAAATTGGATAATTAGGGCTTGTAATTAGAGACTTTGAAATGGGGATTTGAGGGACCATTTGAGGTTCGATTTGATGCTCTTGGTATGCATAGACTCGGGAAAGGATGAGGATTCTTGTGATGTGATTTTTATAGAATTCTGAGACGTGGGCCCGGGGGTCGGGTTTGGCCAATTTCGAGAATTTTGGTTAAAATTGATAATTTTCGAGTGGGCTTTGTTCCTTTAGCGTATATTGATGATATTAATCTGGTTTTGGTTAGATTCGGAGAAATCGGGATCCGATTCGAGAGGCAAGAGCATCGCGGATTAGTATTTGGGCCGGTTTTAGGTAAGTAATGACTGTAAATCTTGTCCTGAGGGTATGAAACCCCGGACTTCGTATTTTCTCACTACCTTTGGAGTGGCGCGCATGCTGGATGACGAGTGTGTGGCATGAACTGATTGGGGATTTGGACTTGGTCCTTCCCGTGGCAACTATTGAGTTGCGTATTTACTTATAAATCATATGTTAAATCGTGTTTGCAGACTATTGTTATATTTGGGTTGTATGCCATGTTTGGGGCCTCGTGCCGACCTGTTTAGACCCCTTGGGGGCTTTTACTTCTATTCCTCACTATGTCGACTTATGATTTACACTCAGTCATATTATGTTTAACTGATTTCGAAACTCAACCTTATTTACACTATTTTGAGATATAAAATTATGTTTTTGGGTCGAGTACCCCATTTTACTGATAGCCCGAGGGGATTTTTGAGAGTTGCTGATTGAGTGAGTCCGAGGGCCTGATTGTGAGGATATGATATGCCACGAGGTGGCTTGATATTAGCGCTTAGGCTTAAGAAGCCCCTCCGGATTCTGTACACACCCCCAATGAGCGTAGGTACCTACTGAATGTGAGTGTCGAGTGCCGAGTGCAGAGTGACGAGTGATTGGGAGGTATGAGTGACTATGAGTTTGACCGAGGGGCTGATTATGAGTGACTATGAGGTATACCCGAGGGGCTGATTTTTGAGTGATGTTACGCCCGAGGGGCATTTTCTGATACATGTTTTTCCCGATGGGCTACTTATGATTTTATCACTTTCACTCTGAACTTATGAAATATGTTTTTCCCGAGAGGCTTTTTATGATTTTTACTCTAAACTTCTTGAAAGTTAGGTTGAAACTGGTGGCAAGTATATTCCCAAATGATTTTTACTAAAATCGGCTTTTAAGCATGATGATTTAACGTATACACTGTTGGAAGAAAGACTGTGCTTATTGTGAAATGATAATTTGACTTTATGTGTTTCTTACTGCTCATGCCTGATTTATTTTCATTACTACTGAGTTGGCGTACTCACATTACTCCTTAGACCTTGTGTGCAGATCCAGGTGCTAAGGCAGAGTGAGCTGTGTATCTGTTCCAGAGATTTCTAGGAGATTTTGCGAGGTAGCTGCACGCGTCCGCAACCCTGCTCTCTCTCTCCTGCTTACTATTATAGGGTTTATTTTCTAGAGTTTTATATTTTCTGTGGATGCTCATGACCAGTGACTCCGGGATCTCGGGGTTGTATTTAATATTCGTGTAGCTTTATCAGTTTTAAAATGATTTAACGAAACCTTTATGGATTATCAGTTTAGAAATGATATACATGAAAGATTAATTACGATTTGAGTGTTAACTTAGCTGGCCTTGTTCCACGATAGGCGCCATCACGACTAGTTTAGATTTGGGGTCGTGACATACAGATAGTCCCCCTGCTTTCCGGTGGCACATCCTTGTGTCACCGGGAATTTGGTAAAGATACCAATACCTTTCTTGTCGGGAAATTCTCCGTCCACCTCTAAAAAGTTTCTGACGATTGATTAGATGCACATCTTTCCACATTTAATTCCCCGAACATGCGTCATTTCATGATTCGGCAATACTTTCGCCGGTCTTCAAAGTAATCATGACCACAATTTTAGCCGCATACTCCTTTACTTATACGCTTCAATCTTCTTCTTTTACACTTCACAATTTATCAAACTTTCTTTACTCAACTCACTCTTGCTTTCAACTTCCTTTAACCTTCTTCTCAAGATAAAACCCTTACTTCCTTCTACCAACTATGCTTTTCTCTTCCAAAAGCACCAGTTCTTCAAAGAAAAACGAAAGCACTGATGATGATTCTCCTCCGATAGTGAGCACCATTGTCCCTAGAAAGCTTACTATGGATAAGGACTTCGAATAGAAGTTACCTTCCGCTAACTCCTGCACATGGCTTGTTGGTCTATATCTTCTTCCATCCATTCTTCTAGCATCCCTGCTGTGAAGTAAAACTGTGGTTGCCATGATTTAAACATCATCGCTCCCAATCTAGCGGAGCGGGTAACCTTCCCTAAGAAAGATTTTATGTACATTTACACATATCCCTTCACTTTGGGCCCGTTTTCATTTAGCGGGGGACTTGACCCTGTAATCTTGGAGTTTTGCTTCCGTTACCAAGTCTATTTGACACAAGTGAGCCCTTTAGTGTGGCGAACGGTAGCCTGTCTTCGGAAGCTATGCCAGGATACGGGGGAAGAGCTCTCCCTGGCTCGACTGATGAACCTTTATTTTCCAAAGATTTTCCGTGGGGGAATGATAAACTTTAGCAAACGTGGTCACCATGCTTTGCTCACCAGCATGGATGATGATAACGATCACGGAAGGATGGAGTGGTTCGTTGAAGTTTCCATCAAGGACATCATCCTGGATATAACTCCATCTTTCCCCGAGTCATGGACTCGTACACGTAGGTTTAATGTCTATCCTTTCTCTGATTAAAGATCTCTTCATACTGTTACTGATCCTTCTCTTTTCACCATTTCAGAAACTCGGTGGACACCACCTAAGGTTGAAGACTTGGACCAGTGGACCTGAGACCCGCCGACGAAAAGAATTTGCCTTTAAATAAGCGTGGAAGACCAAAAATCAAGGTAAGCTGACTCTTGAACTAATCTTGTTTCTGCCTTGCGTAGAATAAAATTTACTAACTTCTATTTCTGTTTAATTTAGGTCTACTGCAGGGCTCTGTTACCGTCCCTGAGGAGGACATTTTGGATGATCCTACAGATGCGACGATGTTGCTTCAGAAAGCCTTCACCCGAACGGGTGTCATTGGACCTGCTTCTGGTGCAAGTGCTTCCTCTCAGAGTCCCCGGCCAGAGAACAACAACAAGAAATGCAACGTTCCTCTACGGCCGAGGGTAAAAATAAAAAGGTGAAGAGCGTCGCTCCCGAGCTAGCCGCAGCCACTGTGGTGATTGATGATGATAGATGAGCTAGTGATGAGGGGCCTTTTTTAATAGAATACGATGACCTCATCAGCTCAACAGAATGCTCAATCTGTTGAGCTAGTTACACCAACTGAGGGCGACGTCCAGGCGCTCTAGGGGAGTGTGGTATAGTGGAAGATGGAAACTCTCGCTTTCGATTCCCAGCCGATGCTCCCAGTATCGTGAGGATGGGTACCGAGTCTCTTCCGTCTTTGGTTGATGACCAACCAATAACAAGCACTACTTTTGTCGCAGCTGCTTCTCAACCTATAACGCCATCAGCTTCATCTCATTTATCTTTAACTATTCCTTCGCCACCAACAATTGCTATATCATCTCCACCGGCCGCAGACACACGAGAGGAGGATGTCCCTCCTCCCAATCCCCAGTCCATGGAAAGTTGGGGCATAACTATTCGGCCCCTTCTGCAGATCCTTAGAGGAGGAGGAGCGTCTCCCACTCGGTCTCTATCGAGTGCCATCTATTGTCCCGGCCGGTGGAACTTGCCAACTCTTGAAGCCTCTGGCTTCAGATAAAGATAGGAATAAAATACTTTTTCTCCCGGGTGAGTGTATGGTAAACAGAGCCAAGCATAACGCAGCAACAATATGATCTTTATTCCTTCTACTACTTTCTGTAGCTTTGCTATGTCAGTACTTTTGGTTTGAATTTTTTTTTTGCAGGCTAACTTACTTGCTTCCGATGGCCTTCAAAGGTTTATCCTTGATGAAGAAAAACTCACCTCTGAGGGGGATTAACTTTTAGCCGAGCGGGATCAAATTGTTGCTCGCCTTCCAGAACTATAAGCAAAATCTGCCAAGGTCAGTGAGTTAGAGGCTCGGTTGCAGCAGAGAAAGCAAGAAGTGGTGACCCTCAGCCAAGAGACCGCCCTGTTAAGGGTATAATTTCAAGAGGTGGTCGGAGGTTCAAAATGCCATTCTTGTTGCTACCGATCGTGAGGCTACCTCTATTGAAAGAATAAATAATTTGGAGGCATCCTTGAACTCCAAAGCTGAAGAGGCTGCTGTAAAGGAGGAGAAGCATGCCTCGATGGAGGAGACGTATGTGAAGTTCATTGAGCATAAGAAAATTTATAACTCCACTATCCGTGACCTTGATGTTAGCCTTCAAGCCGTTAATCCGAGCGGAATAACATTTCAACCGAGGTTGACCAGCTTAAGGAAGAGCTTCAGTTCTGAGCGACTTCCCTCATTGTTGACAAAAACATATTCTATGTATATCATGAGGAGAAAAACCTTGGAAGGGGCTAAAGTGGGTGGCATTGACTTTGATGTGGAGATCGCCAAGGCCTGTGAGCTGAAGTTAACTGCCCGAAGGGGTCTCTCGGTCCAACCTGATGCGATTGACTCTTCTCGTTTTGGTTCTGAATTCTTGGGAACTAAAGAATAACTTGAAGGGGATGATGACGAAGGTCAAGACCTCGATCCAGTGGCAGATCCACCTACTTCTCCTGGGGGCGCAGATGCTTCTCTTCCCTCGAATTCTGGGGATGTAGTAGTTTAGATTTTTGCTTTCTTTCTTTTTTGTTTTTTACTTCGTACTTTTGTATTTGTGCTGCTTGGAACGTTTTTATATAGAAGTACCTTTTTGCTTAAGTATTGCGCAAGATTTTCTCTTTGTGTTGGTATGTGCAAGCCTTCGGGTGCATTTTCCCCGATAGCATTTGAATTCCGGGAATAAGTTCTTCCGGAATCAACCCTTTACTGTGAGAGTTTCATAAAAGTGTGCCCTCTTATATTTATGGTGCTCTTGAAGAGGACGTCTCATGTTCATTCTGACACTAGCATTTGAAATACTTGTTTAACTTTCAAATGATAAAATTATATCATCGTTCGGACAAGAAACAAGATAAAAATAAAGGGACTTTACTTTATTCCTTTCATTTTCAAAAGTACATAAGCATTTGTTGTGCTAAAAAGAAGTTGTCATTACTTTGGCTAATTTGTACAATTTGTTTCTACGGGGCTCGCGGCGCAGTCCCTGATCCCGATGATACAACTTTGTTCCCAGATTTCGTAATCCTGATTTATGTGGCAGTCATGTTGCCGTATTCTCGTATCACCCCCCCCCCCCCCCC
>ML384708.1:0-23144 GCA_005239525.1 Nicotiana knightiana | reverse complement strand
GGGGGGGGGGGGGTCTTCTCCTGCTTTCGAGGGTTCCGCATTATCCTGGTTGCGAATGTAGTTTCTTTTGGCCCGGTCACTTAAGAACTCTCTGAGATGTCCATTTTTCACCAATATCATCACCTCCTCGCGCAGATGTCAGCAGTCCCCAGTTCGATGGTCGTTAGTCCCATAGTACTCGCACCACAAATTATGATCCCTATGACTGGGATCGAATCTCATCGGCCTCGGGAACCGTACCTCCTTAATGCTCCTTATGGCCGACACTAGTTCCACCATGCTGACATTAAAGTTATATTTGGATAACCTGGGGTAGGCGAAGTCTTGAGAGCCCGATACCTTTTTTGTCCTGCAATGATTTGTTGTTTCGTCCATGATAACTCTCCTATCGGTAGCGAATCTATCCGCTGATCGAAAATCTTTGTCGCGTCCTTCGGCCCTTTCATAGGGGAAACATCGACCTTTAGAAGACCATCGGTCTGCATCGTAATCATCCTTTGACTTTTCCTTATTCTTCTCCTGGCCCTGACCTTTGGTTGATGTCGGGAACCGAGATGTTCATCCTAAATTCTTATCTTCGACTCATAGCGGTTGTGTATCTGCCGACGTTGTTGTTTGCAACTCGAGCAGACTTTCTTTCAGTTTTCGGAAAGCGACGAAACTCCTCGGATTCAAATCTTTAGTAAATGTCTCAACTGCACATTCATCCTGTACGGCTTGTAGCAGCATCCATTCCTTCTGAAATCTGGTCACGAACTCCCGCGGCAATTCAGACTCTCCTTATGCAATCCGAAATATGTCGGCCTTTCGGTCTTGTATCTTCCTAGCCTCGGCATAGGCCATAAAAGAGTCTGACTATCTTGAAGGAATCAATTGAGTGCTTGGGTAAAAGCGAATACCATGTCCAGGCCCTTTTCGTGAGGGTATCCCCGAATTTCTTCAATAAGACTGACCCAATCTCATGCGCAGCTAAGTCGTTTTCCTTTACCCCCATTGTATAGGTGAGGATGTGCTCCTAAGGATCCGAAGTCTCATCATATTTTGGCACGTCTGGCATCTTGAACCGCTTCGGGATCAAATCCGGCACCACGCTTGCTTTGAACGACAACTGAGTGTATTTCTTTGAATCTGGTCATTTCAATACTGGTGGTGCACCCGAATTTGCTCCATTCGGGCATTTATTTCCCTCTTAAACCGGATGAGTTCGGTTTTGAATAGATCATTCTCATTGTTTTTACCGGATCCGCTACCGTTTTCCCCGGCCCTGTCGAATCCGACCTCGCCTCTCGGGGTGTTGTTATCAGCCCTTTTTGTTGTTTGGTTTGTGGGAACACCGGGAGGAACTGGGCCTCATCCATTCACGTTGTTGGAAGCACCCAACAACGCCTACCTCAACTCCGTCATGACCTGATCTTATCGCGAGAGATGACCCATAATAGCCTTTTGTTGCTCCCTCGGGATTCTCACTATTTTCGCGACGTGCTCAGCATCACTAGGAGTTGCCTCCTGAACGTGTCTTGGATATCGCCCCCTCCCCCCCCATGGACCGGCGTGGCCTCATCCTCCTCGTTGCGAGTACCACTGATCGAATCTTCGTTCTGAGTCTGATTTTCATGGGCCTCAACATTGTATGCGATGTTGACATCGCTATCTACCATCTTTTTATGATTTTTTGCTAAGAAACAAAGAATCAAACGAGTTAGTAAAATATGCAAGGATCAACTCAATTACGCAATTGTCTAAGCCCCTCGGTGGGTACCAAACTGTTTGCCCGTAAAATGGTACAGTTGAATTTATATGTGATTTATAGACAAGCGAATCGATTTGATCCCAAATGATAAATAAATTAAATAAAAATACAAGACTTTGTGTTGAAATCGAGATAAGACAACATATAGCTTGGTTCCGGGAGCAAAGCTTCCGAAGGCAATAGTTGCAATATTAATAAGCAAGAAACAAAATGTTATTGAGCTTTTGAACAGTATATATCATATGTTTGTCAGAAAATCCGTCTCTTACAATGGTTGTTGAACTCGCTATTTATAGTTGCACCTAGGAAACTAGGTCCTTGGATCAAGCCCCTCTTAAATGGCAATTATGGGGGGGCATTGAAAAATGTGTAACGACAGCTTATAATTGTCATATTCTCAGTAACAGACTATGTACTTAATGCTATAAAATATTCTCCATTGAATGTTACCGGGTGGCAGACATTTATTTATCTTTATGAGCAACATTTCCTTCGAGGACAACCGAAATTACTGCCCCCGACTTGATTTTCACCTGCCTCGTTTTCCATATATCTCTGACTCTATGTGTCGTTCTATTATGCGAGCATTTAATATGAACATATCTTATATCTTACCATATACACTCTTCCATTTCTTCTCGGAGCTATACATGTGTCGTAATTGTGCCTCGACAAGAATAGAATACTGTATAAGTCAATTCATTTTAGGGCGACATTTAGAGGGTGTTTGGATGGGCTTAAAAGCTGGTCAAACCAGCTTTTAAGTACTTTTTTATTAAATGGAGTTTTTGGAAAAAAAAAAAGCTAAAAAATGCTTAAAAAAAGCCAAAAGCAAGAAGTTGGCTGATCCCAACTTTTTTTATTTTGGCTTAAAAGCCATTTTAGTTTGACCAATAAAATTACTCTTTTGTCCCTTATAAGTTTTTATAATACCAAAATTATCCTCAGTCAAAGAAACTATTAAAATTTCTTCTTTTTTTTTCTACACCCCTCCCCACCCCCACCCCTCGCCCCCACCCCCTGCAAGAAATTTTTTTTTTACTTTTTATTTTATTTTCAAATTTCCGTTTTTTTTCTGTACCCCCTCCCCAGCCACCCCCTCCCCCCATTCTCGCACAAGAAATATTTTTGTATTTTACTTTTTTCGTAATTTTAAATTTTTATTTTTTTTCCACCCCCGGGGAATTTTTTTTAATATATTTTCAGTTTTTTTTTCATCTTTCTTTTTTAATATATTATACTTATATATAATTGCTACTCCTGTAATTAGCTCCTTTATAATGTTAACAACTTTAGGGATATTTTTGTCTTTTTAATAGGAAAAAGTGTTTACCAGCACTTGTTTGCCAAACACTTCAACAACTTTTTTTAAGTTTCAGCACTCTTATCCAAATATGTAACTGCTTATTTGTAAAATAAGCTCCAGCACTTAAAAGCTATGCTTAAAAGATGTTTTTTTTTAATCAATCCAAACGGGCTCTTAATTAATTAAGGAGTTGTTACCTACATACATGTGGTGCCAACGAGGTCCATTATTAATTAATCTCTTAAGAAAAAGATAAGTTGTTTCTTCGTACCTAGTATTCTAACCAATGATCATCTTACAAGCTAAGAACAAAATAAACTAAGTACAAAACAATGTTATCTACCGACAGACATGACTGAGTCCGCACCACCATCAAAAGTTACTCATTCTCTTTCATTTTGTCACTCAATTTGTTCCATAGACAATATTCATTATTTAAAAATAAATTTACCTTTAAATTTTTTATGTTATTTTTAATTACATGATTTTATAATCACAAAGATAGGTTACACGCCGCAAGGACTCCACCTCTAACCTCAATCAATCAATCAATTAATTATATTTTAATCTCATATTTAATTCATCTATATTCTTTCGCCATTATTAGAAGTATTTATCATAGTTTAATCTTTTTTTATGATGATAATCAACGTACTATAACCTTCCATTTTTCTCCAACTTGAAACTCACTATGCATTGTGAATATAGGAGTATTTATAAAATAACACGTCCTGAAATAACATCCTTGGTTTGATAGTTCCCTGTTATATATCATCCATTTTAGCTTACAAAGTGTTTTGACCAAAAAGTTTAAAGTATTTTTATTAAACTAATTAAATAAGGAGATAGAGGGTAAATCCTAATTAAGGACAATTAATTCTAAACCGGAGATGGATAACATGAATAGAAAAATATAGTTGCATATAAATGCTGGCAGTAATTATGGCCGGAATTTAGTATGAAAAAAGACTGCATTAAATAACATTAAATGACAATAAAATGTAAATAAAGAAGAAGATTCACCCAATCTTGAGTGAGGTGGATCCTCTTTCATTTGATAAAGATGAATGATAGACAAATACAAGAATCTTAGAACCCTTTTCGGATCTGATGGAGGGTGCGGGATAACAGATAATCTAATCTGTTTAGAGAAATATGTTTGTAATTTTTTCTAGAGAGAGAGTCTGTTTTATCAGAAGTCCCCCCGGTCATTCTTCTCTCATACTCTTTATATGAGATATCCCAAGGAGTCATAAACAGTACAATTAGAGAGAATATTCAGTAGAATATTCCCTTTGAAGATTCCAAAGCAAAACTAGTCGTTATTTCTATATGCACTGCTCGACCTCGGCCTTGTTGTTGATCACTGCTCGACCTCGGTCTAGTTGATGATCATTGCTCAACCTCGATCTTATTGATCACTGCTCGACCTCGGCAAGACAGCTCAATTCAATTTGCAGGTTACTCATGACAATTTCTCCGCATGTTAAATTTCACTGATTTGATTTTGTCCCATACACAAAGACCCAACAAAAACCTGGTTAGATAATACGGAAAAGGATTAGATGTGTCAGTAAACTAAACGAAATAGTACACATTTGCCCGCCGTTTAAAGGTGGACTCAGTCCTACCCTTGTCGTGCATAAGTTGGGTTACACATGCTATATATTTAACAAAATTCCCCAACCCACATATTAACTCCACTAATATATTATTTAGCAGCAGATTGTCAGCTCTTGGATGACACATGTCACACAATTTGGTGTTAAATAATATATTAGTGAAGTTAATATGTGGGTTGAGGAATTCTATTAAATACATGGCATATGTGATCCAACTTATGCATGACATCCACCTTTAAACAACGGATAAATTTATACAATTTCGTATAATTTAGTGATATGTGGCTCTTCTAAAGTCCCACAGCAATACTGCAAAGCAAAAACCAGCACTCCATTTACAATTTTTCCTCCCTTTTTATTCCCTTCATTAGAGGATCAATGGCTGTAACATACTCTCTTTCAGCACCTATTCTAATTCACAAATCATCTTCCACTGCAAGAACAAGGCTTTCTGCCCACAGAGTCGAGGTGCGTGCAAGTTGTCACAATATCTCAATCCATGTCTCCGCAGCAACAACAACAACAACAACTAGTCCGCTTCAGATTGGATCAACTTCAAGAAACAGGCTTCTGGTATTTTTCTTCTGATTTTTTTATCTGATTAAAGTCATATCAATTGGTCAAGATAACGATTATATCATTTATTTTGTTCTTAGAACGTATTGATTTAACTACGTAAGTAATGTTGAAACCAGAAGCAGTAACTTGTATTCTTAAAAAACAAAAGAAGGGCAGCCGAGTGCACTAAGCTCCCGCCTCCCGCTATGCGCGAAGCGCCGGACCATAAAGGTCTATTGTACGCAGTCTTACCCTGTATTTCTACCAGAGATTGTATTCACAGCTCGAACTCGTGATCTCCCGATCACATGACAACAACAACACCGTATATTCTAATTTTCCTTATATTTGCTATGATATTAATAGGTATTTGAAGATAAGTCCACTGGTGTAATTTGTTATAAAGATGAGAATGGAGAGATCACATGTGAAGGATATGATGAAGGACCTCGATTTTGCCAGCAAGTGCCTAAGTCTTCTTGTAAATCAAGGTTTGTAACAATATTAGTCTATTGAATCATTTCTCGATTTGTGTATGTTATTCTTGCATAGGGCCGGGTCATATTGATGTTCTCTGTATCGTTCCAATTTTGTCGGAAGTGTCCGAAGGGACACAATATTAGTCTATTGATTAGTACTAATAAATATATAATTTCATTTTGAGATTCATAGTGATACGTGTGAATTAATATGCAGAGATGAAGAGATTATAGAGCTCCTCCAAAAATGTTGGCTTCATTTTGCTGCTGCTGAATAAACAGATTTTTGTGCATTTCTCAACACAATCTCATAATTATCAGCAGTTGACACTTCTAATAAATAACACAAGAAACAGAACAAGAATAGTCTGTTTATGTACATCTGATGTATTCACCCCCCCCCCCCCCCCCCCCCCTCACGCTCTCTCTCTCTCTATATATATGATACACATATATACAAAAAATATACATTTTGTCAGCTATTTTTTATTAGAGCGGCTAAAAATTACATTTCTCTTTAAAATGTTTGCATCTTTTTTTGTTAGAGGGTTCCACTGGCTACTTGTTTACAGCTCAGTTTCTTCTGAAAATACATCAAGCTTCAATCTAGAAAGGACCGAACCCCAAGGGTCTGTTGCGCAGTCTTATCCTGCATTTTGGCAAGAGGTTGTTTCCAATATGCTAATGGGGATAGAATTTAAAAAGTGCCACACATTGCAAATAATCGAAACGAAATAGATCATACAGAGGAATTGGTCACCAGATGGGATGTGCTTCAAGCCTTCAACAACTAACTAAATAGATGTTCTCTGATTTCGACAGTAACAAAATATCAGAAACTTATTCCAGTTACCTCTATTTCCTTATTTTCCCCGCTTGTACACAAATCAAAAGGAATACAATGAGCATACACACCAATCCTATCAGCAGGAAAAGAGGGGGGAAAATATCTGTCAAAATTTAATAGCAAAATCATGTACAGACTTCAGCAGCATAAACTTAACAAGATCACGCTTTGACCAAAAATTGCTGTTGATCATTTGTAATTCATGTCAACTTGGGTTCTACACAAGGAAACAATCATAATAAAAAAGAAAAGATCTACAAAAGAATTACCTTTAAGGTAAACCTAAGTTTCTATGCAGGAGAAACCTGCCACTAGAACTATAAATCTATAACCATCCATCGACGTCTTCTAACAAGTAATCATGTGTTCCTTCATTAAGGAGAATACCCCCGGAACTGCATGTATCAAAAGGAATGAAAAAATGGGGAGAAATATAATATGACCTTAGGATATACAAGCAAGATATACAAATCATTCAGCAGATTTTCCACTTTGCATGTTCTGTAAATCATTCTGCGACCTGTTGGGAGTAATTGTATGAGGTGACCAGTGATCTGGAACCATAAGAAAATAGGTGGTCATTGCCTTCCGGAACCTCTTTTTGTATTGCTTAGGTGAAATGACTGTCGGAGATACGTTCTTGGGTCCACCAAGGATGCCGGAGGCCTTAACCCATGTCTCTAGGTGTTTGTCCCATGTATACTGCCTCATGAAGTCAATAATCCCAAGAACAAGTTCATGCTTCTCTTCGTCAACCCCGACTAATAGTGAGTAATCCATCACATCAACTGACTGCAAGAATAACTACTAAATTAGTCCAAAACCAAAAAGAACTCTGTTAAGTTATACTCACATGTTTATAGTATTAGGCAACATATATAATAGCTTGTTAGGTAAGAGGAAAATGAAAGATTGTGTTATGAAAGACATCTGAGTTCATATTATGGAGTGTAGAAGAGTGACTAAATTCATTGAAATGAACAGATTTATTTACTTACTGCAAGAAAAGCAGTATCATTCCAGACAGCTCGTTCCAAAAGTCTCTTGGCTTTGTTTCCAACAAAAATAGGCGAAGTTGGCATTGACTCGATCAAGTTCTGATCCAGCAAGACCTTATTGCTTCCACTTGAGTCGGGATTGTAACGAGACCTGGAAGATCCTTTAAGGTCATAAAGCCGGGTCAGATTCCTCCCAAATAGAAGGTTCTCCATAACTAGCACATCCATTTTAGATTCCTTCCCTCCTTTAAGATGCTTAGATGTCACCTTCACATAAACAATAGCCATAATTATGCAAAACGACCAGATACTTATAATCATAGTTGATGATATTTGTCTTACGAAAATTCCCGAGAATATGAAGTGAGGAATAATCAAGAAACTTATAATTTTAGATGCTAATTACACATCAAACTTAGTCTTCATAGAAGATAAATATGCACCCCATGTTTTGAGGTCAATTCACCGCAAGGCTATTGAACCATAACAACTATAACTCGAAAGACTTGGCCGACAATAAAGATGACTATGTATTCATACAGACCATCATACTCCTTTCTAAAGGCACAGAGCCAAAAATAAAGGTATCTCACATGCCCAAAGACACCAGTGAAAATGCATTGTGCTTTACCAGATCAATCCTATTGAAAACTTCAGGTGAAAGTAAATAGTAATTCAGAATCCAAGTAGTGGCTCAAATATGTCAAGTCAAACCATAAAACCAAGAAAAAATTATATTAAGCGCGCTTTCCAAATGCAAGACTCATATTTTCCCCTTAAGAACTACTAGATTCACAACAAATGTAATCAACAGTATTTAAAATACCTGATAGATCCCCAGAATTTTTGCCAGGCAAGTAGGACTCCTTGAGCTTACAGATTCAGAAAGATATTTAAAATATGCAGGAGCAAACTTTATAAATGATTCTAGCTCTGTCTTGGTCACTTGCTTGATAATGAATCGATCATCCAAGGTTTTAGCAAAAAAAACATTGCTCTTTCCTCCTTGGGCTCCCCACTTCTTACAGCGACTAAGAGATCTTATAAAATCCATCTCAGATGGGCAACATATCCTCCTCAAAGCTTCAAAGCGCTTCGCATAGTAACAAGTCACTGTGTACTTCACTTTCCCAAGTGGTCCATCATCCGAAAAGGAGACTCTCGCATGCATTGCTTTTGTGTATGAGAGTGGATCCAAAATCGAAGAGCTATGACTACTGGACGAGGACAAGATACTCTCATCAGCAGATCCTAGACTTCTGTAGGATTCTAATACCATTTCATCCATAGATTGAAGGGACTGCAGACTTCCAGATTCTAGGGACTGCAGCGGAAGGTTAGAGTCCAAACTAGAATCCTTTGATTTCTCTAGCTCATCAGCTAGTTGTGCAATATAATCCTGTGAAACTAGTGCGTAAGATATAATACTAGTGGGCTCATCATCGTACACTGGTATAATGGTGTCATTAACCCCAACAGGTAGGAGCAACCTGGCTCTGCCTTGGGCCTCTGACTCCCTAAATGATGAAATGTAGACAGGGCTGTACTCGCCAAGCGTATCCAACTTCTGAGCACTTGGTAAGAAGTTCTTGTTCAGTGACCGGTAGAAGCTAATAAAAGACATACCTAACCATCCCCCGGCGTCTTCCACATTTTCAGAGCCTTTAGAGGATAAAGAAGGAGGAAATCCGGACGCCTTAGTTCCGCCATGTTCCTCACCAGGGTCTTCAACGTCCACTTTTTCTGCTAATCTAGTTGTTGAAGAATCTGCCGTAAGTAGTTCGGAAGATCTGCAAGTACCATCCTTCAGCACTCCGACAGCGGAAGTAGTTTCACCAGTCCAAGCTGCCTCAAGAGTATCTGACAAATTATCCATGATCGGGGACTGACCGTCAGAAAGGGCTCTGGAACCCTCTATATTGGATTCCGCAGAGTTCAATCCATAGAAGCTTTCTGTTACAACAGGAAGATCTGATGGTTTTTCAATTGCACAACTAGAATCAAAGAGAACCTCAGATCCTTGATGATCTGCATCCACATGATTCTTTTGGCCAAAACTTACTCCATCATTAGATTTTGCATCAAGTACTCTAGTCGCAGAAGCAGAACCAGAGACATTCAAATAATCACTGGTCCTATCTGGATCAGTGTACTTATCATTACCGACCAGGGGTTTCTCTCCTGTAGCGCAATGAACCTCGCATTCTAAACTGGCTGCATATACAAGTCGGTGATCCCACATATAAGACTGGAAAATGAGTTGTCTTCGCAACCGATTAATCTCAAAAATATCAACCACTGGCTGCACCTTTTTCGCCTCCTTGGTCAGAATTTTCTGGAGAGATTCCTGCTAATACAGAATACCCAGGAAACCCCACAAAGAGCAAATTAACAATTGTTTTACAAAATCATTGCTTTAAATCTCTAACATAAGTCAGACAATTAAGAATTCCAGTCAATTAGTTTACATGATGTTAGAATCATGATACACATGAAAGTTAAGCATCAATGAAAAAGGTTGATAATGACGGCAAGCAAGTTAATTTCTGATGCATCAAAGCAAACGTTAATAGAATCTGCAACATGGGCAGCTGAAGACAATTCCAGCATTTTCTGTCTCCCGAGCGCAAGGTGATAAAAGCAGAACTACTGAATCACAAAGAGACATATTTGTACATGGGTTGCAGATAACTAGAGTGAAAGAGAACAAACGGGAACTCATACTTAATTATTACTTCCACCAACACCCAACAAACAAACACAATCAGAGGTGTGGAGGGAAGGAGAGAAAGTGCTTTGTAATATAACCAGGACCATGTCATGCAGTTTACTTCTGACGACTTTGCAGAAGCTAAAGATAATTAATATTCAGAAGTGAAGACTTTACTTCAAATTCTTCTTTCTCCTTCTGCAGCATCCCTTCCAAAACAGCAATCTGACCTCTTGCTTCAGGTGCTTTAACGCTGCTGTTAAATTGACCAACAGATCTTTTCTCCACCAAAAGACGGATTGCATTCAGAACCTCAGAAAACAAACGTTCAGCTCGACTAACAACCTGCTTAAATTGTTCCATGAAAACAAGTACATGGTGAGATCAGATGCGACTTTATACCACACTCAAAAATCCAAATCACATTCTTCACACCTCGTTCACTTCTTGTTGTATCCAGTCCTGATTTTTCTCATAGTTGAAATCCAGCTTTGCAGGAGGAAGGCACACTGAGTGAACATCAATTGACGCATAGCGAAAGCAAGCAACCATTTTTCCGAAACTGCATGTGTCACAAATTTACTAACATTGCAAAAAGATACTCAAAAGTAATAGCCAAAATAGATGGATAGAACATTGCTACGGACACTTGAAAATAAAAGGGGAACCATAGTTTTAAACACAGACGCCATTCTATGTAGATTATTTTCATGCATTGACAAAATAAATTGCAAGCTAGCACTATCCTATACCAACATGACAAAGAAGCGAGCAATAAATTCAATCAAGAAATCCAAGGGAGGGGGTACTGTTATTTGAGCAGATCATGACACCAGCTAATCATGCCAACATCTTTAAATATTATGCATGACACCAAGAGAAGAAATGTTTGAAGTTCTCTTGCATTTATAACAATGAGAGCATACCCATAAAACCGAAGACAATCTCTATGTAAAGAATGCCCGCAGCTAGCTACCCTGCTAGCAGCTGCATGGTTTGAAAAACTAAGTTCGAGGAACTTCCCAAAGGATAAGCCCCAAGCAGCATCGGACATCACTATTCTTTGAGTTGCTTGAGGAAAGCCCTTAACCCGTGGACATCTGAGACACCTGTGCCACATCCAAATTTTTCCTTCTCTTTCACCAGGCAAAAGAAACTCTGGCAGCTTCTTAACAGAAATAGTTAGAGTGCCTTGTCGATGAGTATAACACTGCACATGTGCTTCTGAAGGCATCTCACATGAACGACATCTGTAACTCTGCGAAAGAAACGGCAACAGATATTTTCAGACTCGTAATTATATTCTTAATGTTTCGGGCATAGATGGAAAGCGAAGAGGAGAGATTTACTTGATCAAACAAATTGTCTCGTAGATATCGACCCAATGGCTTATCAAAGTTCCCATAGTATTTGATCCGAAAGAGATGGGACCTTTCACAGACAGTTCCTTTCCAAACACATCGGGATGATAAGGAAACTAAAATGCTTTGATGGTCAGATGGGGATGGAGGAAACTCTTCCTTAGAAGAAGCTGGTTCATCGTGAACATGTTTTCCGTCTAGTTGCAAAACCATTGGATTTGAGCCACTTTGGTTCACAGCAATGCAATTTTGAACATTCTGTGAAAAACAACCTTGTTCTGCATTCTCCGAAGGCGTTAATCTGGAATACTCTATCATATCCACGATACCTCTGTCCACAGATGCACCAGTTGCGGAGGGCCCACAGAAGGAAGTCTCAGTGCGTGCTGCAGTTGGGAACTCTGTCATACCCATTGGCTGAGCACAAAGGCTTGCAGCCTTGACCAGGTCTGTTGTGGGAATGCTACCTGATCTCTGTGGTGCACCACCACATAGTGGTGATTGAGTTTTTTCAGTGGAAGGAAAGGTAAAACCAGGTATTGTTGAGATTGACCGGTCAATAGTTGATGATTTATCCGGAAGTGCTACAGTTATTGGAGAATTCAGAGGCAGTTCAGGTAGAGATGCTCCCTCATCAGCAAGAAAAGAAGTTTCCAGACCCAAATGATAAGCTGCAAAAATTGAATATTGAAAGACACGCTTTACTTTCTTCAACTCATCCCCATTTGCGCCACGGAGTAATACCTGAGACAACAAATATCAAGAGAGCCAAAAAGTATTTAAAAGTCTATATATGACAAAATGTAATGTGTACACATTTGATGTCATAGAAGTAATTTGGCCATGTTAAGAGACTGAAAACCACCAATAATTTTCTCATTATAGTTCTAGTAATTGACGATAGACTTACAGTGCATCCCAGTGGCTTTGGACAGCCTTCAAAGTACATTAGAGTCTTGACCAGCTTCTTTCCACTCTGCCCGGCTGTACCATGCTCTTCGAAAAACTTCTCAACATGGAACATGTCACAGTATCCCAATTTTTGAGAGGAGAGATGATCTATTGAAGGTACTATTTGACTACCCGTGCACCGGGCTATACGCTGCAAAAGTGTCCTCTTGATATTTAAGACAAGTGATATGTCCTTTGCCAGGAGGTACTCTTGTGCATAGCGAGAAACAGATTTTTCCACCAGAAGAACATCTGGTTGGTGTGCATCAATTTTGGCAACAGCCATCTTGAGATGATCCATTTCCTGAATAGCAACACACATCTATAAGCGCAAGAGCTATACACTATCTGCTCCAAATATGGGAAGACAGGGTTATTCATCAAAACCTGCTGCAACAAAGTATCAAAACTTGACAAGTGGTTGGAGACACGCTGGTACTCAAGAGCCCCTCCAAGGATTAATATGCGAGGCTTCTCTATTTTGGACGTCATTCGTCGATGAGCTACGTTTTTCTTGCAGACAACTCCTTTCACCACCGCACTATTTAAGGGGGGAAAGTTTCATATTAAAGGAATATTTTTTAGGATGTATGCAACATCACAACAACAGCTACTACTACGCCTCAAACCCAAGCAAGTTGGGAATGTATGCAACATCCAAAGAGGTAAAAATGGTAGAGAGTGCACAACAAGAACAAAGATGATTACTATTATTGACCAAGGACACACTCGCAAGCAAAAGAAAGCTGCCAAATGTATGTAGTAAGTTGTTACCTAGCACAATTATATCTAGTTTACAAATCATAGAGTGAAAAGCACAATGTCAATATCTTCATTGTTTCGTACTTTGCGAAAACCACTTTAACCAAATATTTCTCAAGGCAAGAAATTACAAGTTTCTGGGGAAGTTCCCAAGTATCAAATAGAATTGTATCAATGAAAGACTCTAGTAAATTGAAGTTCCTTCAGAAATCACAGCAGACAAAAGGAAGTAGTGTATGTGTGTGTCTGAGAGAGAGAGAGAGAGAGAGAGAGAGCCTGTGTGCGCGGAACATGAACCCTAAAGAAAGCTCCTGTTTCTCCTATTTCAAAAGTTTTCTGTTGCTGCTTATCCTAACTAGTTACATAGGAGGCAAGGATCCAACACCAGCTGAACAGCATTGTGTAAAAAAATGAACTTTTTTTATTTTGCTTACCTGTCACTACGATGCCCAGATGCTACATATTTCACCTTTACATATCCCCCAGGGTCCATCCCTCCGCCCTTGCTAGTGTCTGGTTTCAGAAGTGTGGCAGCTTCCCATGACAGGGATGTAATAATCTCCAGCCAACTCTCTTTTCCGTCTTCCTCATCGATGGCAAGTTTTTCAACCTCCATAAGCTGTGATACTAAAGCCCTGAAGTGGCCATCAACCACGTTTTTCACAGCCTTTTTCTGCTCCTCATTTGACCTATCCCTACTTCTAAATTCACCACTTCCAAAGCTGCTTGATGACCGTAAACATCCCCACTCTCCTGCAGCATCCCCGTCCTCATCATCGTCATATAGAAGTGCTTCCCTTTCATCTTCTTCGTCTTCTGGTTCAGGTGGAAGCCACAAAACTCCATTGTTCTCAAAATCCACAGGTTCCAGATTAGCATCTTCTGCAACATTTAGGGATGAAGGCACTTCACATTCATCAGAGATGTCCTGTTTTACAATCTGTTGGACTTCTTCGGAAGCCTGGGAATCAAAACTATTGTGTAAGGAAGAGCTGCTCACACTTTTTTCATCCATAGCTTCTCCGTCAGCGTGTACTTTATGAGATCCATAGTCCTTTTTGTTCTCGTCATACTGAACGTGGCCATAGTAGCCATTAACCTGAGGAAAATGCCCCTGGGAATCTAACTGGTAAACACCATATTCGTCTTCTTCATCATCACTCCTGATTCCACAATATATCAACAAACAGTCAACTGATACTGAAACATGTTTGTGGACATGAGTAGTTGGAAAAACAGGTAACTAAAAATGCAACGCGACTCACAGAACAATTGGTTTGCTCAGGACAAATAATCAAGGTGTGGCCTACCAGGCAGCAAACTTCAGTTATTAGTGCTTTGCCGAGTTGCTTCTAGTATCATTTCTTTTACCTTCTTCTGAATTACTTAAGAGAAGGAAAGGGATTTTTCACTTATCGGGACAAACTGCACATTTCGTTATAGAAGGGTATTCAAATTGGTAAGAATATGTCCAGATACATTGTTGTCAAGAATATCTTCAGATTCATTGTAGAAAATCGTAGGATAGAGTAGAATATTGCGTCTTAATTAGGAGTTTATTTTGCATTAAGTATATTCCTTTTAAATAAGTTAACATACTTATTAGAGTAGCTTAACAACTCTTATAAATGAGCTCCTTTATATTGAGTTTAATCATCAAGAAAACAATTGTTCTCTCCCCTTGTCTCTCTTTTCAC
This sequence comes from Nicotiana knightiana, assembly GCA_005239525.1. Lineage (NCBI taxonomy): Eukaryota > Viridiplantae > Streptophyta > Magnoliopsida > Solanales > Solanaceae > Nicotiana > Nicotiana knightiana. The sequence goes on along the minus strand of ML384708.1, from coordinate 8,103 downwards.
ATTGTAGATTACCCTTTCTAATCCCATTCCATCACTTGTAAGTTTTAGTTTAACGTTCGTGATCCCAAAATTGGATTACATGTGCAAGAAGGCGTTGAATTAATAGTTGTCCAACATGGGTTGTGTAAGACCTTCCAAAGAGTTTTCTAAAGGTGCTTTCTAATCTGTTGCTACTTTGGTTGGCAAGAACTTGATTTCATGAAAAAATAAGAAGCAAGATGTGGTTGCGACATCTAGTGCAGAACGTGAGTAGCGAGCTACGGCCTTAGAACACATGTGCTTATGTGGTTGATTTCACACAAATCCTTGAGAGAATTCAAACATACAATAGCATAATAGAGAGGTATACCACAGAGTTAGGATGTTCCTATGCTATCGAAACTAGGGGCAAAAAAGTGTTCTCTTCACTACTTAGTAAGAGATGCCCCTAGTGTTTTAAGGCAATCTACCCTTTCGCATTGGACAACAAAGAAACTCATAAATGATGCAACTTGCCAAACAACAATTCAACGTCAAAATAATAGTTGGTTTGATTTCTTTTTAGTTAATTGGTTCAAATTGACTGATAATAGAAGATGTAAGACGAACCTTGTTGTGCAAAATGCATATTGGTTTAGGGAAGGGTCCAAAACCCCTTTACTAGCAGGATCAAAGCTCCCTCTCGATGTTGCAACATTTTGCGTCTCTAGAGTAGATTCTGTTACGGCTGATTTGCATGGACTAAGTACCGAAGAGTGTGGCACTGAAGTAACGGTAATGCTACTGCTCTCACCAGTTCCAGTAGACTTGAAGCTGATAAAACTGGTTGCAGAAGGCGAAGAAGTACTCGTATGCAGGTTAGCAATCTGAGTTCTAACACTAGCAGCTAAACCTTGCTCCCATTGCTTGAAACAGTAATTGCAAACTCTGATCTTTTCCCACTCATCTTGTAGTGGCCTTGGCTCACTTGATGGTGCAGGAACCCAATTAGATGTGCACTTGCCACAGAATACTCGCCCACAAAGGCGACAATGATGCCTACGGTTAAACAATGTGAACTGAGAATCACAATCATAACATACCCTACAGCTATGATCGGGCATCCAAAAATCCCTCGATACATTATCAGGCTCATGTCGCCAAGGAATCCACGATTTCAGTAACTTTAACAGATCAGAGAATGTCCTATTCGAGGCATCCATTGACAACATTAGAGAGGTCTTTGCCTCTCATTGATATAACCTCATTCAGTAACAAAACTCATATCCAATTGCTGCAACAACAAAAAAACAGCATAGAGCCCCTGACAAGTGCCCAACATAAAAGAATCAACAAACTATTCACTAATTATAGAACTATTATCAATGCCTTAGCCTTACTACTCATGATTCATTTATCAGCATTCTCCAAATCAATACATATCAAAAATGGCTGGCTGCCAATAGCTTCCAATCAACTGGCATTAAATAGATTTCCTTTGAACTTCCCTCTGAATAAAATACACACTTCACAGAATCCAATTCTTGATATGGTACTAAAATCAATTCAAAAAATCCCCCATAGAAAATTCAAAAAACCCAATTGGAAAGAAAGCCAAATAAGGAAACCCCAAATAACCTCAACAGCAAAAAAGATTGAATCTTTAACCTCTAAAGGGAACAACTTATCTTGATAAAAAATTCAAGAAACCACCATTTTTGCTTCTCATCAATCAATATATATATATTCCTGAAATAAAAATCAAAACTTTCCTATATGAATAATTAAATAGCTGAATGACAACATAAAATAAAGGAATAAACAAAATGAATCAAAACATAAAATATTTATTAGGAATAGAAAAATGAACAAGAAAAGGACAGGGCCTTTTAATTACTCCTATATGATTTCAGGGGGCTCGCAAGTACCCTTTTGCAGAATCAAATGGGGCCAAACAGATCAGCAAATGAAAGACAAAAATTATAACTAATTATATATAGCCACGTAGATAAATAACCCCTACTTTTCAGGAGGGTAGGTGAGTACGTCAATTCAATCATGCAATTTTACTCTTATTTTCTTCTTCTTGTTCCTCCAAATCTCAATTAATTCACTGTTGTATAATTAGATGATTGAGTCTTTTTTTTTAAAGTTGCAAATAAAAATTTAATAATGAATCTGTCAGTCAAATCTTGTTTTTATTGTTTTGCTTTAATGACCAGCCTCAAGAAAGTCAACTTTACCGAACAATATTTCATTTTTTATAAACCAGTGGATATAATAATATAATGTACTAATTTAAATTGGATTGAATTCAACTAACTGTATGCATGAAAATATCTTTTATTTGATAGTAGTCAAAAACATCATTAAAGGGGAACTTCAAAGAATGAAAACTAATATTCAAGGAATTAACTTCATAAAAATTATTAATTCAACACATAAGTTTGTAAAAGAAAATTCAAACTCTCTATTTGTTTTTTTCTTTTTTGAAACTTTGATTAAGATTCCTCCAAAAGAACAAAAAAAGTTTCAACCTGCATCGCCGTGTAGTTATTCCAACTGGATTCGAAACTGAGTAACATTCAAAACTAAACCGAACCGATCGATACTCACCCTAATAGTAGTAGTATACGATGGATAACCTAGAAAAGAAATACTCCATGCTTGTTGGGTGGCTTTGGTACGAAGGAATATATTTATAATGGAATATGTGTGATTTTATCACTTATTTTTCTTTGTTTGATTGGTGAGAAAAAAATTATTTTCGAAAAATATTTTCTAGTATTTGGTCAGAGAGTAAAAAATATATTTTAGAAAAGTAATTTTGTATGCTTCGATGGTTATTACTATACCTGCTTCAATACAAATCAAGAATTTTTTATTTATTTATTTTATAAAATAAGTAAATCACTTCAAGTGTGAGATAATTTTTATTATTGCATTGTTAGAGATTAAACCTTAGACCTGATCTTAATTTTGAGGAAAAAGTTAAACCTTTGTTATTATTCTTTTGTCGTTCTCAACTTAAATAATACTACTACAAATGTCATTATCGTATGGTCAATTAGGCCGTTGGGTCAAGCTCGTGTTTCCCGCACTTCTTATCTATATCTATATTCTATATATATTTATATTAAAAGCACGAAGATTATTAGCGAAATATCGTTCGCCTTTTTACCCTTTAAAACATAAATAAAATTCACATAGGAAAATATAGTAATTTAAGTATTTCATAAATATTTAAAAATATTCACTTAATTAATTTAGTTTTTCGGATTTTTTGGTAAAAAAAATTTCAATTATTTATTATTAAAATTTGCCTTAATTAATTGGTAAAATTTTCTCACGTTTCTTACCCAAGGAAACTTAACAAAAAAAATTCCTAAATTTTCACTCTCATTGATTAAATAACAGATTCCCTTTACTCTTTGGAGTATTAAATGAGTTATTATGTTGCCTTAATTATTTGGTAATAAAAAATTTCTATTGTTGCACAAGGGAAGTCTATTAAAGAATTTGACTTGGAGGTATTATTATGATATTAATGAGACCATACAATATGTTAGTTTTAGGTTGGATTTATTCGCATTATTGAACCAAAAAGCATAAATTACATACCGGATATTCAATTACAACCAAAAAAGTTCCATACCGGGTAAAATGGAAAGTGTTTTTATTAGGGAAACTTACACAAATGTCCCAAATAAGTCTCAATTTGTCAACCTCTAGTCATTAGTCATAAACTTACCAAAACTAGCCAAGTACATATAAAAATTAAAAAAATAAATAAATAAGGTTCTTTCTCTCAAAGAATCACATGTAAAAATCTCCTTCCATATTTTTAAGCGTGATTAGCAAAATTAGATGCAAGACGGAAAGAAAATTTCATGGATGAAGTTGCAAATAAGGTGATGAAATATATAAAATATACAATATTCCAAAAATCTAAGCAAAAAGAAACATTTTCAATGGGTATAGTTGAAATTCATTGAAAACATATAGATAAGTCAATATACAAAATTTGAGGAAGATTGGAGGTGATTTGGACTGATTTTGTATCAAAATTCGTAATAAATCAAGTTCAAAAAATTCTTCTGCGACACATGTATCAAACATGTATCACGCATGTATCTCACACACAGATATACATGGATATACATGTGATACACAATTGATACAAATATGATACATATGTGATACACAAATGATACACAATGTGATACACACATCATTTTTTTTCATGTTCAGTTTTTACTTCGAATTTTCAATTCAAACCACCTTAAAACTTCACCAAATTATTAAAAAAATGAGATTCAAGCTCCATAAGATGTACCCAATCTATTCTAATAACACCCACTCAAAAGAAAACAAAAATTTGACATTTTTTTGCTACAAATAGCTAATTGGCTAATATTAGTAATATTTTATGAATTGACCAATTTATGTAATAAGCTACTTATAAATGGACATAACTGGAAATTTTCCCTTTTTATTATTTGGTAATTTTTTCTTGTCTCTTTAACCTACACACAAATTTACTTTGTATAATTTCTTTCATGTGTCAAATTGTGTACCATAATACTTCTATAAAAGAAGCTACATGTCACAATGTAATCGTCAAAGTTCGCTCTATTCCAACATCGCGATTTCAGGTCTTTTGCTACTTCGTATTTTGCAAGCACGTTTGCATGCACCAGTTTTTAGTGTTGCATCAACAATTTATTTTTATTTTTGCATCAACAAAAAATTTATTATATAGTTTTTGTTTCGTGTTTTGGACTTGGCTAATTTCACGTCTCACGTAATTTACAAATTTAATACAGGTTATTGAACAATTGCAATTCATCACAACTAATCAGTTAGACATTCAATCTAAGTCTTACCACTTAAATATTAGTATTATTTTTTCCTTTATTGTATATTAATAATACTTATAATTGCTATGCCAGCTCAAGTTGCATGTTTTAAAAAGAATTGAAACTTAGACTATCTGCTTTAATTCTGTGTTATATTAATATTACATGATTTGCGTTATTGCAATTGCCATGCTTGAATCTCTCAGATTCAACAATTACACCCATTCAGGTAAACAAGCTTCCTTATATCATAAAAATAATCAATTATTGAATTATTCACTTTGATAACTTATAAAACTCTTATGCATGCTTTATTTTAGGTACACTTGCAATGGCCAGTGAAAAGGAATTGTTAGACCAATGTGTCCCAATTAATAGTCTAAGAGTATCTAATTCATGTTTGGTAATACGAGTATTAGTGTTTGGGAGTGGAATAGTAAAAGAGTTCAACAATAAAACAAATCAAGGCACCCAAAAAATTATTTTAGGTACACCTGCAATGTCCAGTGAAAAGGAATTGTTAGATCATTGTGTCCCAATTAATAGTATAAGAGTATCTGATTCATGTTGGGTAATACGAGTGTTAGTGTTTGGGAGTGGAATAGTAAAAGAGTTCAACAATAAAACAAATCAAGGCACCCGAAAAATTGTGACATTAGTTGACGAAGAGGTAATTGATATTTTATATCAATATTTTATTTCACGTATTTTCATATTATGGTTTTAGCCATCAGATTAACTTACAGATGAAACTTTTTACTAGGAACAAAAATTCACGCTACACTTTTCAATGGTTTTATTGAGTTGTGGAATAATTATTTACAACAAAACAAGATATGTTATATCATTAACGGACGCATCAATAGTGCTAATCCTAACTTTCAATTAGTGCACAAGGAGGTTGAGATTGTATTTAAGGAAAATACTTTAGTTGAAGAAAGCAATAGTCACTTTTCGACCATTGATTTTTCAAATAATTTTATTTCATTCGATGAGACATCAAAGTGCACCAATGGAACAGTTTTTGGTAAGTTGTTTAGATTTCATCTCGTAATCTTTCACTAAATATACAAACAATATTTTACTTCTATTTACCTTATTAAATTTTGGGTAATGTTCATATAATTGTTTTGATATTCTTTCTAGATATAGTTGGAATTTTAGTGGATGTTAAACCCTCTGTGGGAAAAGGTTAAAAGAAAAAAAGGAAGATAGTGTTTATCGACGAGATGTAAGTTGGTAGATTTAGTTCAATATGTTAAATGTTTCTTCGTAATTAAGATGTTAATGGTTTAATATATTTAATTATAAATTTCAAGGTTGATAGAAAGACTGTAACCTTATGATGATTTCTCAGAGATAGACGGTCAAGTGCTACAAAAATTGATTGATGAAAAACCTGTTATTGCGGCATGTGATGTTAGGAAAACATTATACATAGGTAATATATCAAGAACTTTGGTATTTTTTATAAATTGTGAACTTTTTTATTATATTTAACCTATATTTTATTTGTGAAGGAAATTTTTCAATATCTACCACATACGTTAGTAGTATAATGATAAATCCAAAGTTTGAAAAGGCGGTAGCTCTCCAAAAATGGTAATATTAGCTTAGGTTGTTTTAAGTTTTAGCAATCTTAGTAAAATATAGTTATTATTATTTACTAATTACACAATATGCAAGCATGACTACAAGAAGGCAAAAAACATAGATATTAGTTTATTGCCAAGTATGTTTAACCAAAGAATTAGACCATTTAAAGCTTATTTTTAAGATGAATACGGGTTACTGATAATCGAGATAATGGAAAAATGAATAATAGACAATATTACAGAAATAAAAGATCGAGGTTGATTGTATTTCGAGAATCAGATGCCTTTACAAGCTGTATTTCCCTCCCTTATATAGGAGATTCTTATAACGTACGACTGCTGCTATGGTTACTCATTAATGAATAATTAGGACATTAATGAGGTGTTACAAAGGATAACGGTAAATAGGGGTTCAGTTACATAACGTTCGAGTAATCAATTGTGGGTTCGTGAATCTGCCCGTAGCTTTGTCTAGATTCATTCTGACCGTGCCTCTCTCCTGTTTTGATCAAATTGGACTTCCCGTGGCTGATAAGTTCGTAGGTTTACTGAACCGTGTCTCTTTGTACCGTACCTCTTCAAAGAGTTATTTCCAGCGATCGTATTTTTCCGTGTCCACATGACTAGCTGAGTTGTCAAAAGCTGGCTTACGTGTGAAACTTTTTTTTACCAATACAGGTAGTCCCCCCACTTACCATATATTTAACGATTAATATTTGTTAAGTGGATATTCATTTATGGCGGAAATATTTTGCCTCCGCTTTTCCTTGAATCATTGTATCCTTATATGTACCATAGGCGTCGTTTGTCACTTCCATTTAATGCTCATACCACGTGTCCTTTTCGGATTGGTTCTGCATTTATTCAGCACCTTTTAGGGCTTTTTGCGGCTGTGCCAGTCCTGAAGTGACATCTTCAATTATGACTTTTCATCATTAGTTTCATTTTTTATCATGTTTGACGGTTGTCTTCAAGTATAAATACATGTTTTCTTTTCTTTGCTTCCACGAAACACTTTTCTACTTCTGTTTTCTGTAAAAAAAAAACTTTCTTCTTTGCCTTTGTAAACATGTATTCTTCAAACCAACCTCAAAGAGTAATAGATATTGAAAGCTTAGCGCCATCTTCTGCCCCGAANTCTTCCACTAGATCTCCAGTTATTCCGAGATTTAGGGTTTCTCGGTCTTCGTCTAGAGGTAGAGGCGAACGCCTTCGTGAACCTGGAGTCGATGAAATTGTCCTTACTGAGTTTGTTTTCGCTAGGGATAGTCAAGTTCTTGTAGATCAGTTTTCTTCTATTGATACCGTAGAAAGATACCCAACCCTTATAACTGAGGGTCACATTTCCCTTGTTCGAAGGGAGTGCTCATGGAAATCTGACTTTCCTGTCTTTATTCCGAATAGTAATCAAAGAATAACGTCTTACAAGACGGGATATTCTTTTGTTTATAAAATCCCTTCACTTTAGGGTATAGACCCCCCATTGACCCAGTTATAATTGAGTTTTTCCGTTTTTTCAATATATGCTTAGGACAAGTTGGCCCGCTTGTGTGGCGAGTTGTCACATGCCTTAGGAGTTTGGCTTCTTTAGCCTCGGTTCCTTTTACCTTCAACCATTTTATTCACCTTGTAAATGCCTAATTTTTGTTTTTTTTTGTTTTGTTTGTTTTGTTTTTCTTTTACCTTATACT
>ML384704.1:295-39247 GCA_005239525.1 Nicotiana knightiana | reverse complement strand
AAAATAAAATAAAGAGTCAATCTAGTAAGATAGTTAATTTCTAAGTCCCCGGCAACGGCGCCAGTGGACACCCCACACTTTGTTCTCACCATCTATCTCACTTTTGCACTCTTCCAATGTATTTGCTTCCTATGCTTATAATCCTACAAAATAAAAATAAACACTACCAATATAATATAATAAAAAATAGTAAAGCTGAGCTGCTTCCCAACAAGCACCTGATTTAATGTCGCGGCATGACGCCATCACTTTCACTACTTTTCCTTCCACTTTGAGGATATAAATTGCGCCCCAATTTTGCATAAATTTTTCTATCACGTTCCTGGGGCGGTAATGTAAAAATAAAGGAACCAAGCAATAGGTATCACATCTTGCACTTCTTGGCCTTTAAGTGAGGGATATCATTTTATCTCCTTGGCATCACAAATTTCAGAATATATGCACTTTGTTCCCCATCCATTGACTCCTACATATGCTCGAATGGATCAATTCTCATGTCACCAACCAAGCATAATGTTGAAAAATAGTTAGAATGAGCTCCAATACGCTCCAACTCCAAAATTGCATTATTTTTGACATCCTCTATTTTGTACTCTTTGTCAACCTTGGCATCATTAATAATTTGGTAGAATAGTTTGGATTCCTAGTTTTGCTCCATAAGTTGGCCAGTATATGCAAAAATTGGTTGTAAGGCATCAAACGCCTCAACTTTTTTATTCAACTGAGCCTGCAGGTCATGGATATCTGAGTCAAATTGGTCTATCTCTAGCATGAGCTTAGCTCTTCCTTCTATCAGTTGTTCTGTCATATTTGAAAGACCATCATGGGAAAACTCATGAGATTTTATCAGTTGAGCTTGTTCCTCTAGCCAATATTGGATCACTATATCTACTTCTTTAAAATTATCTTCGTGTGGGAACTCGCTCTCTTCATCCACTTCTTTTGTCTCGGCCTTCATTCTCATGATTGTTGCATTAATCCTTTGTATAGCCTTTTGATTTTCATCTTTCCTCGGCTACTTGCCTTATCATGTCCATAATAGCCTTTTGATTTTCATTTTGTTGCTCGGCTACTCGCCTCATTATGTCCATAATACGAGCATCACATTCCATATCCTTCACTTCATTGCTCCTATCAAATTCATAAATATTATTAGAAACATTATAATAAGAGCTTTGAGACAGATAATAAGAATTAGGAAAACCATCCCAATGGTCACCTTGACAACCACAAACATTACAAAAATTTCACACATCAGATTGAGATGCACAATTTGCCACAAGTGTGGTCCTCCACAATATGGACAAGGATCGCCACAATAAGAATACCCAATATTTGACCAATTCTCATTCCAAGATGCCATGTCAACAAAGATAATCAAATATTAAATTAAGATAAAAATAAAAAAATTAAAACTTGAATAGACAAAAAGTAAAAATCCAATCTAGTAGAATAGTTAATTTATAAGTCCCCAGTAACGGCGCCAAAAACTTGTTGCTCCCACATGCACACGCAAGTATATATGGTCGACAAGTAATATAGGATTGTAATTCCACATATAGTACCCACAGGAACTTGTGATTAACTATCAATTAAATTAAACTAAGACAATTAATCTATTCAAGCAATTTTCTAAAGTATGAATATTTAACTAAAATTAATCTAGAATAGTAAACTATAAAATTAAAGGAAACAAGCTTGCAATCTTAAAGATGAATTCAATGAGAGAAAATATTCTAGAGCTATGGTTTATCTAACAATCCCGTTGAGTTTTTCACCTAAATCGTCTAATTAATTTATCTGATTTATTTGTTGACAGGGTTAATATTGCTCGTAGCCTTTTTCCGAAGTACTACTCGCCTATTCAAGGTAACCTAACGCCTATATTCCTATGGAATTAGGATTAACAAGAACACATTAATAGTTCCTGTATAGTATCCAAGCAAGGCGATTAGGTATATCCCTATCCTAACCGCAAAATAGTTCCCGATGCTCGAGTTCAAGATCTTGCTCTACTCAATATTATATGCAATTTAGAATTTCCTCTCCCGAGTTCAATCTTAGATTCATAGATAGTATTCAATTGGTTATCAAGCAATCAAATAATTAAGCTCAACAATGAATAAATAAATCAATATGATTAAATAACAAGAACAATTCAAGCTTCAAACTACAACGTTCGTGTAGCATCCCAAACTCTAAAACTAATAAACTATGAAATTAAAGAGAGATAGAAGAGAAGAAAAACTAGTTGAAAGCCTCCTCCAAGTGTGGTGTGTGTTCCTCCACGTGAATTCTCCTTCAAAGTATGTTTTATATCCTCCAAATTAGGTTTAGAACCCCTTTTATACATGTTGGGGACGTTTAGGGTTGAAATCCCCAAGTCCCAGCCGAATTAGGACAAAATACGCCCTTTGGCGTCTGGCACCAACCAGGATAGCATAAATTTTGGTCTTCTGTCATTGGCGTCACCAAATTTATACTTCCTCCAAATTCTTCCCTTTTTGGTGCCAATTTACATGAAAACTCCTCAAATCACTTCCAATTGACTCCTACACATAAGAATACCATTAGTAAGTTCGAGTAACAAATATTCACACAAAAATTAACGAGATCAAGGCATAATGCACGGCAAATTACATGCAAAAACATGGATTTTTAGCCAAACATCACTAACTTCTTTAAAGTGTAAGAAGTTATAACCTGAATGAAATGTGTGCCGACTTTGTCAACCAATCAATAATTAATCAAATGATGTAAAACTTCCTCAATGTTCGTGATAAAGCTACCACAAAGTCCATAGTAATGCACTCCTACTTTTGCTCTAGCATATCTATCTTCTAAAGCAACTCGCCCGGCTTATGATGCTCATACTTGACCTATTGACATTTCAGACACCTTGAAATATGACCCTGAAGTTGCACAACACCATCATCCTGAATAATCACATTCTTAGCACCACCTCGCTCCATCATATCCTTAAGCACAAACAAATATGGATCATTATACTGGCAGCCTTGATACAGTCAAACAAGGATGACTGTGCAACACCACAAGCAAGAACTCTGGTAGGCTCATAAATGTCCAATCTCACAAATCTATTGGTCAAGGACTCAATATTCATAGCCAAAGGCCTCTCCTCAGTTAGATTCTCCCAAAGCTCTCCGCATTTGTACTCCAGGCATCCGCTACCACATTAGCCCTTCAAGGATGATACAAAATGGTAATATCATGGTTCGTAAGCACTTCAAGCCACCTCCGCTGCTTCAAATTCAAATCCTTTTTCTTGAACAAATGCTGAAGATTCTGATGATCTGTGTAAACCTCACACGACAAACCATATCAGTAATGCCTCAAAATCATAAGCGCATGCACAACTGCTGCCACCTTTAAATCATGAACTAGATAATTCTTTGTATACGGCTAAAATCGGAGGAGTCCAATTTTGAAGTCCCTATTGTGTTCCGAGCTCGAGCTCGGAAGAATCGAAGTAAGGTTCAAGACCAATCTCAGAATGCATACCTCGAGAGAACACATTGAAGGCCCGTCACGGCCTACCTCGAGGCGGTGCAAAATCGATGACTGTCAAGAAAAAATAGGAATTTCTCAAGGGCATATAGGTCAAGGCATAAATCTCAGGATTGGTTCGTACAAATCCGTACTAGGCGGTTATACATCTGTATCAATAGTATTTTTTTACTGTAAATAGAAATGTATTTTCCACTCCTATATAAAGGAGACTCCAATCATTTGTAAACATCATTATTCACTATTACAAAACATTCTACTCTGCTTTTCTCATTTACTTTGCTCAAGATTATTCTTCAAATTTATTGTTCTTCATTTATTGTTCATACTTTATTGCTTCTAACTGACCTCGAGATCCTGAGGAAATCGAGCTCGAGGCCCCCGTTCCTTTGACAACACTGGTTTGGTTATCATACTCTTCTTATTTACACATTATATTTCTTGCTTATTTACTATTATTGAAATAAATCATAGATTTTTAGAACCACAAATCAAATATAGTTGTTAACACCGATTTTCGAGGTAAACAGTTTGGCGCACACCATGGGGCTAAAGATAATAGTGATTATTTTGATGCTAGTTTTCTTATAACACACATTATTCTTCACACTTTTTCTTGTCAAAAGATTCTTTGATTTCAAGTTAAAAAATGTCTAACACTGCAAACGCATCCGAGCACGTAACGACGTTGGATTTCATAGAGAAAACAGTGCAACATCTTCAGGGACCGGTGTGCCACTGCTAAAATCTGGGGTAGCACCGACACCTAACCCAGTCGACGTTGGTTCACATATTGCTTTGCACGTCAATTTGGGTAGTGATATTGAAGGATGCATACGCGGAGTGGACCAACCTGATGCATAGAGGACATGCTAGAGAAGAAAGAGAAGTTAGTCTACAAGTAATTTTTGAGATGTTGCAAGCACAACAAGTTGCAATCGCTCAGTTACAGAGTCAAAAAAAGACTCCGAGCATAGCAGGACCAGAAATAGCTCCTCGAGTTGAGCTAGCCCCAGAAAGATCAAGAAATAATGGGTCAGGAACGGACCCCACCATCACGAGGATGCTAAAGTAACTCACTAAGAGGATCGAGAAAGAAGAAAAAAGGATTGAAGACAACGATAAAAAGGTAGAAACATACAACTCGAGGGTCGACCAGATCCCATGAGCACCTCCAGTCTTGAAGGGAATGGATTCGTAGAAGTTTGTGCAGAAACCATTCCCACCGAGTGCGACCCCGAAGCCCATTTCGAAGAAATTCAGGATGCCCGACATCCCATAATACAACGGGACCACAGATTCCAACGAGCACATCACCACATATACTTGTGGTATAAAGGGGAATGATTTGAAGGACGACGAGATTGAGTTGGTTCTATTAAAGAAGTTTGGAGAAACATTGTCCAAGGGGGCCATGATGTGGTACCATAAACTGCCCCCAAACTCAATAGATTCGTTTGCCGTGTTGACAGACTCATTTGTAAAGGCACATACTGGTGCCATAAAGGTTGCAACGAGGAAGTCCAATGTATTCAAAATCAAGCAAAGAGAGAACGAGATGTTGAGGGAGTTAGTCTCCCGTTTCCATTTGGAGCGAATGGAGTTACCACCAGTCCCCGATGACTGGGCTGTACATGCCTTCACTCAGGGGCTGAATGAACGAAGCTCAATAGCTTCGAGGCAGCTGAAGCAGAATATGATCAGTATCTTGCCGTAACTTGGGCGAATGTGCACAACAGGTCTCAGTCAAAATTATGGTCAAGGACGACCAATTGGGATCCCCCCCGGGCTCAGTTTATCCAAGCAGGCTACTAGCAAAGGAATCAAGAAGTGCAGATAGGGAGCTGAGGCCAAACAAGGAAAGATACCAGCCGTACGTTGAAGACAAGAGGAACACTTCGAGGTGCAACATCCCTCGAATTGATCGAAGAACAGATCGAGGTCAGAATTCTCGGGGACTCATGAGTAAGGCCGGGTTTGACAGACACTCAGGACCAATGGAGGCACCCCAATTATCGTAATACAACTTTAACATCGATGCCTTAGACATCATATCTGCCATTGGTAAGATTAGAGACACCAGATGGGCCAAGCCCACACAGTCTTATCCTTCTCAGAGGAACCTCAACTTAATGTGCAAGTATCATGGTACTCATGGTCTAGGACCGAGGACTGCAGACAACTTCGAGAGGAGGTAGCCTGATTGTTCAATGAGGGGCACCTTCGAGAGTTTCTCAGCGAAACCATTTTCGAGAGAGAGATGCAAACAGAAAGAATGAAGCAGAAGAGCCCCAACATGTCATTCACATGATCATCGGAGGAGTAGATGTCCCACAGGGACCCATATTCAAATGCAAAAAAAAGTATCTATCCCAAGGGAGAAGCGGACTCGAGACTACATACCCAAGGACACTCTCACATTCAGCGAAGAAGACATCGAGGCTCTATCTCAACCTCACAACGACGCACTGGTAATTTATATCCTTTTAAATAATGTTCAAGTTAAACGTGTGCTGGTGGATCCAGGTAGTTCGGCCAATATAATCAGGTCGAGGGTCGTGGAGCAGCTCGGGCTGCTCGACCAAATCGTACCCGCCTCTCGAGTCCTGAATGGATTCAACATGGAAATTGAAACAAGAAAGGGGGAAATCATCCTCCCAGTCAACGTGGCCGGAACCATACAAGACACCAAGTTTCATGTCATCGAAGGTGACATGAGGTATAATGCTCTACTTGGAAGGCCATGGATCCATAGCATGAGGGTAGTGCCATTAAATCTTCATCAAATGATGAAGTTTCCAACAAAGGATGGCATGAAAAACGTATATGGAGAGCAGCATGCAGCTAAGGAAATGTTTTTAGTGCACGACTTGACACCGGTATGAACACCATCTATCTCTGAGAAGTCAAAGGACAAACAGGTACCCAAATAGCAATCACAACCCATACCCTCAGTTTAGCCCATGGGACAGGAGCCTGATGAACATGTGCTCGAGGATGAAGAAGAAGATTTCCTCACCCCTCAAGCCTTTGTTGCCCCCGAGGAATCAGACGAACGAAGTCCACAGTTAAAGAAATCGAGCAGGCCGTATTGATCGAGCATCTTCCGGAACAAAAGGTATACCTGGGAACGGGATTAACCCCTAAACTCAGGAAGAAACTCATTCAATTTCTTATTGATAACATTGATTGTTTCTCTTGGTCCCACTTAGATATGATAGGGATCCAACCGGAGATAACCACTCCTCGACTAAGTGTCGACCCCAGGTTCAAATCGGTGAAACAAAAAAGAAGATCTTAGTCTGAGGTAAAACATGCATTTATCAAAGATGAGGTAACCAAACTCCTCAAAATATGATCCATTAGGGAAGTCAAATACCCCGAATGGCTAGCTAACATAGTTGTAGTCCCCAAGAAAGGGAATAAATATAGAATGTGTGTAGACTACAAGGATTTGAACAAAGCATGCCCTAAAGATTCTTTCCCATTTCCCAACATCGATCGATTAATCGATGCCATGGCTAGCCACGAGATACTTACTTTTATCGACGCCTACTCCGGGTACAATCAAATTCAAATGAACCCGGAGGATTAGGAAAACACTTTGTTTATCACAAAGTATGGTACATATTGCTATAATGTAATTCCCTTCAGGCTAAAAAATGCGGGATCAACATATCAATGCCTAGTTAATAAGATGTTCGAATATCAAATAGGCAAGTCTATGGAAGTATACATTGTTGACATGCTAGTTAAGTCCCTGCGCGCAGAGGACTATTTGACCCATTTGCAGGTAACGTTTGATATCTTAAGAAAGTACAACATGAAAATCAACCTCGAGAAGTGCACTTTCGGAGTCGGCTAACCAGAAGGATAGTTGTACAATGGCTAACCAGAAGTATAGTTTCCCTAGGCCGGCTCATTTCGAGATCTTCAAATCGGAGCTATCATTTCTTCTCCCTCCTTAAGAAGAAAAACAACTTCGCATGGACTCTAGAGTGTCAAAAAGCCTTGGAAGAATTAAAATGGTATCTCTCGATCCCGCCCTTGCTTCATACTCTGAAGGAGGATGAAACACTATATTTTTATTTGGTCGTGTCCGAGGTAGCGATAAGTGGCGTGTTGGTTCGAGAAGAACAAGGAATGCAATTTCCTCTCTACTATGTAAGTCGGACCCTAGGAGATGCTGAAACCAGGTATATGCCTTTAGAAAAATTAGCCCTAGCATTAATAAGTGCATCTAGGAAGTTGAAACCATATTTTCAATGTCATTCTATATGTGTATTAACTACATATCTACTTCAAAACATTTTGCATAAGCCCGAGTTATCGGGCCGATTGGCCAAATGAGCCATTGAACTCGGAGGGTACGATATCGAGTATCAACCTCGAACTACTATAAAGTCTCAAATTTTTGCAGACTTCGTGGCCGATTTTACGCCTGCCCTTGTGCCCGAAGTAGAAAAAGAGATCTTGTTAAAAACGGGCACATCATCGAAGGTATGGACCCTCTTCACTGATGGTGCCTCGAATGTGAAAGTGTCCAGGCTCGGTATAGTTCTAAAACCGCCTACGTGCAACATTATTAGATAATCTATAAAAACTTTGAAATTTACTAACAATGAGGCCGAGTATGAGGCCATGATTGCAGGTCTTGAATTAGCCAAAGGCCTGGGAGCAGAGGTCATCGAAGCAAAATATGACTCTCTTTTGGTAGTCAACCAAGTAAACAGAAGTTTCGAGGTTCGAGAAGATAGGATGCAAAGATACTTAGACAAGCTTCAAGTAACATTGCACCGCTTCAAAGAGTGGGCCCTGGTCCATGTACCTCGAGAACAGAATAGCAAGGACGATGCACTCGCAAACTTGGGCTCATCTGTTGAAGAAGATGATATTGCCCTGGGGACTATCATTCAACTCTCGAGGTCGGTGATCGAAGAGGGTCATGCATAAATAAACTCGACAAGTCTAAGATGGGATTGGAGGAACAAGTACTTCGACTACTTGAAACATGGGAAGCTCCCCACGGACCCAAAATAATCGAGGGCCCTCCGAGCCAAAGCGGCCTGATTTTCAGTCGACGAGAATGGAGCATTGTATAAGAGGACCTTCGACAGACCACTGGAAGTATGCTTGGGACCGGGGGAGACTGATTATGTGCTACGAGAAATCCACAAAGGCACTTGTGGGAATCATTCTGGTGCTGATTCTTTGGTTCGAAAGGTGATCAGAACGGGGTACTACTAGGATAGCATGGAAAAAGATACAAAAGAGTTCGTTCGAAAGTGTGACAAATGTCAAAGGTGTTCACCAATGATCCACAAGCCTGGAGAACAACTCCATTCAGTTCTATCCCCGTGTCCATTCATGAAATGGGGGATGGACATCGTCGACCCCTACCAACAACGGCAGGTAAAGCTAGATTTATTATATTTATGACTGACTACTTCTCAAAATGGGTAGAAGCGTTGGTCTTTGAGATGGTAAGAGAAAAAAAAGTCATCGACTTCATATGGGATCACATCATATGTTGATTCGGGATTCCCTCCGAGGTAACATGTGAAAATGGGAAGCAATTCATTGGCAGCAAAGTAACAAAATTCCTCGAAGACCATAAAATCAAAAGGATCCTATCAACCTTATCACCCAAGTGCAAAGTGGTCAAGCCGAGTCCACAAACAAAACCATCATCCAAAATTTAAAGAAGAGGTTAGATAATGTGAAGGGGAAATGGAGAGAAGTGTTGCCCAAGGTACTATGGCCATATCGAACAACATTGAAGTCAAGCATGGGGGAGACCCCGTTTGCTTTAGTATATTGGTCTGAGGCGTTGATCCCAATTGAGGTCAGGGAACCGAGCGTCAGATTTCAACTTACCACCGAGGAATCAAACAACGAGGCCATGAACACCTTCCTCGAGCTACTAGATGAAAAATATGAGGCCGCATTAGTTCGAATGGCCGCTCAAAAACAAAGGATAGAAAGGTACTATAACAGAAGACCTTGGGTATTAAAGCATGCGTTGTACTCTTGTTCCCTTAGATCGGGTTTTATCCTAAATGGGTTTTACCGACAAGGTTTTTAACGAGGAAACACCTATATGCTACCTAAGGAAAACTCTATAAGTATTAAGGGCTTCTTTTCTATCAATCTCGAATACTGGGGGGAATCACCCTCAGAGGTTATATTTTTGAAAAAAACAAGTCATGCCAAGGAGGACCTCGATAGGAGAATGTTGTAATGAGCCAAACGGTCAAATGAACCTTGTCCATATAGAATAATCGAGCCCCCAATGGCAAAAACATGTACACATGTACCGATTACTCAAAGAAGCATTCTTATTATATCAAAACATTTTGTTCCTCAAAGAAGTCTACTATTTTCACATTTAACGGCTCAAGGGCCAAATATACTCGAATACTCGGGGACTGTCATTGACAGTCAACACGTCGAGCCATCAAAAACTCAAGCCTATAAGACCTCAATGAGGCAAACTCGAACTTTTTTTTTTGGTGGAAATAAAAATTTATTATTTAATCATCCAAAACCAAAACATTTACAATTTGTAATATTAGCTTTCCATCCCTTCCTACATCACTATCGAGACCCCAAAACAATTACATTTTCTAACTCTATGTTTTGAAACATCTCTAGCCATTAGCTACTACCTCTCTATGCAGTCATACATTTCAATCAATATCTATTTGTATAGATCCTCTATCCAACTAATCTTCGTCTGTAGTTTCTTCGCCCGTATAGCTTCCATGCGTCCGTATTTACAAGTATATTGTATTTGCTCCAGCACCTTTTGAGGTCTTGACACTTTCATCAACCAAACTACTTCATTCATGGCCTTCCAAATGTGATATACAACTGCTGCCAACACTGCTGTGAATGCTCTTCCTATTTTTCCTTTTGCTTCTCTTGCCATCCTTCTCCATAAGCCTGTCACTTCTGTATTTTTTATATTCATCCCCAGCCATTTAAAGACATCTTCCAAGCACATATTTGAGAATGTGGAATCAAAAAATGTATGCTCTATTGATTCTGTATGCCCATTACATAACATACAGTCACTGTCTTGCGTTATCCCTATTTTTAGTGTTCTATATTTCATTAATAATCTTCTTCGCATTGCAAGCAAACAAATTAAGCTATGCTTTGGGGTATTCATTTTCTTCCACACCCATCTACTCCAAGTCCATGGCTCTAGTTCCCCCCTTTGCCATTGATACCCACTTTTATTGAGTATTTTCCATTCTTAGTCTGCCACCCATTCTCTACATATCCTGCTGCATATCTATCTTTTATAGCACATATTTTCCTTCAATACTAACAACAGTCTTGTGGAGGAATGTAACTCCACCAATATTTCCCTTTCAAGTATATGTGATTCACCCATTTTACCCAAAAAGTATCTGTTTTACTTGCTATGTGCCATACTATTTTGCCACTGCTACTTCATTCCAAATACTGCATTCCCTTATTCCCAATCCCCTTTCTCTTTTTGGTCTGCACACTAGGTCCCAAGATACCAGTGGTACCTTAGTTGATACTCCTTTTCCATCCCACAAATAGTTTCTACAAATTGCCATCTTGAGAACTTTCTTTGGCAGGATGAAGATTGTTGCCCAGTATGAATGAATATTTATCAACACAAAATTAACCAATTTCACTCTGCTTGCGTATGTTAAGAGTTTATATCCCTAAAGAATTTACTCTTGTGCTCAGTTTATCCACCAGTATTTCACAGTCCTTTGCTGGTAGCTTCTTTGATGATATAGGGACCCCTAAGTATTTGAAAGGCAGTGTCCCTAGCTTGTATCCTGTTATTTCATATATATTTGCAATGC
Organism: Nicotiana knightiana; assembly: GCA_005239525.1. Classification (NCBI taxonomy): domain Eukaryota; kingdom Viridiplantae; phylum Streptophyta; class Magnoliopsida; order Solanales; family Solanaceae; genus Nicotiana; species Nicotiana knightiana. Next base: position 27,866 of record ML384704.1, on the reverse strand, counting down.
ATTGAGTCTCCATATTTGCAATATATATTTTTGGTTTTCCAGAGTTTGTACTTAACCCTGAAGCATCATAAAAGGTTTGTAGCCCTCTCAACATGAGTAACACAACTTGATACTCTCCTCTACAGAATATTAAGACATCATCCGCAAATCACAAATGGTTTAACTTCAAACTCTTACATTTAGAATGAAATGGAAATCCTTCAAGCGTGGCTACCCATTGAATGATCCTCGTAAAGTATTCCATGCATATCCTAAATATTAGAGGTGATATTGGATCTCCATGTCACAATCCCCTCCTCCCCTTTATACTGCCATAGGTCTCTCCATTAAGTGCAATCGAGTACTGTATTGTTGGTATACAAACCATTATCCATTTAATGAACTTGGGAGGGAAATTTAATGCATGTAGCATCTCTTCCACGAAACCCCGCTCCACCGAGTCATATGCTTTCTTTAAATCTATCTTAATAAGACAGCTTCTTGTGGTTTTCTTCCGGTTGTACATCTTCACCAAATCTTGAAAAATGAGAATATTTTGTACTACGCTTCTTCTTTCCTCGGTAGCACTCTGATTCTCAGCAATTATTGGAAGCAGTACTTCCTTCAATCGATTGCATAGAATTTTGGATATTACCTTGTATATTGTATTCCAACAGGCAATACGATTATAATCTCCCACCCCTTCTGCATGGTTTCCCTTTGGAATAAGTGTTAACACTATGCTGTTTATAATCTTCAACATTTTCTGTGTTTCAAAGAGTTCAAAAACACTCTCTATTAGGTCATTCTTTATCACTGGCCAGCAATCCTTGAAAATTTGACTCCCATAGCCATCAGGTCCCGAGGATTTGTCTCATGCTATAGACTATAATGCCTCCTTTACTTCTGCTTCAGTAAATGGTACTTCCAGTCTCTCTCTCTGAACTTAATGTACTATTGAACCTCTTCCAACAAGGTTACTCGGTACATATTTTATCCCTTTCTTTGCTTCCACCAGTAGATTACTATAAAAATCTATAAAGGACTTAGAGATCCCTTCCATATATGTATGAAACTCCCATGCTGCATCCTTAATAGAAAAGACTCTATTAGCATTTCTTCTCACTTTTATCACATTATGAAAATATCTTATGTTCTAGTCCCCTTGTTTGATCCATTGTATTTTACTTTTTTGCCTCAAGAACTGCTCCTTCGCCCCCTTCCATTTGATGCTTTGTTTTATCAAACTCATTTCCTCATTAATTAGCCCTTCATTTCTTGGGTCCTTTTGGATCTTTTTTTGACACTCTGTCAGTCTTTCCATTGCTTGTTCAACTTTTCTTTCGACATCAGAGAACCTCTCCTTATTCACTCTTTGCAAAACAGCTTTAGTTCTGTTCAGCATTCCCACAAATTTGTACATTTTTGTTCCTTGCAATTCTGTCTTCCACACTTCTTGCACTCTTGTTTTGAATTCTGGTACTAGACTCCACATATTAAAGTATCTAAATTGTTTCTTATGCGCTATATTCCCACCTTCCAAGTTCAATACAGCCGGACAGTGATCATAAATTCCTTCATTCATAAAGTGAACTTCAGATGATGGCAAATATGACATTCACTCATCATTTATTAATACTCGATCAATCTTGTTGTATATTCTGCTATCTCCATTCTGTTTATTATTCCATGTGAAGAAAGCCCCCTGAAGATCTGAGCTCCTTTAAGACATATACTTCAACACACCTTCTAAAGTCACTTGTTTCCCCCATTGTTACTTTACTGCCTATTAGAGGCAAACTCAAACTTATAAGACCTCAATGAGTCATACATGAACTTATAAGACCTTAAAAAAGGCATCCCCTCGATATTAAGGTCAAGGCCATATTGCTCAGGGAATAAAGGCTACTGCCATATAAAAGACTATGGTCATATGAAAAGGCTATGGCCGAAATAATGCGGCTCGGAGATGTCCAACTTCTGCCATAAAACAAAATTCTTTCAAATACTTCGAAAAACCGGTTAAATCAGGCTACCCTCGGCAAAAACAAATGGTCTTTGATAAAATCAGCCCCGAATAATGTGAAGGCTTCGAAAATATCAGCCTTCGAGAAAACCTCAAGAGGTACTCGACTGTCATTGCACAACGACTTACAAGCGAGGTTCCAAACAATCGAACCATCGAAAAGTCGAACGAATATAAAAACATGCCAAGGCATAACAAAGTTTTTACAAGTATTTAGTTAGAAAGGAGAAAAATTGTAGCCATCTTAGAGGTCGAATTTACCCAATCTAAAAAGATCCAAAGGGCCGATATCTAAAGAGCCTAAGGGCCAATCTAAAGAGCCTAAGGGCCAACTTAAAAGATCCTAAGGGCCGATACTTAAAAATAACTTAAAGGCCGGAGCACACCGTGCTCGAGACCTTACCCAGTTCGGACTCGAAAGTCTCGAGCTAAAGCTTAGCTTAAAGATCATATCTTAAGTGGTCATCTACTATCGATAATCAATCAAAACATAAAAACCTTAGGGTTTTATATTCTAAGTCCAATACATCGTACTGATCGTCAACAACAAATCTCAAAGGCAAAGACAAGTCAAAAATTAACACAACACAAAGATGAAACAAAAGATTTCTTTATATTCGGATGATGGTACAAAAGTGTCACACCCCAAAATCGAGGGACGAGACTGGCGCCCAACTGGATGATCCCGGTCAAGCGGACCTGGATTGCCTTTCCTGCCCAACGCGTTACCCCATGTTTACAATATACCTTATTCCACATGAATTAGAAATTTAGATTTTAAACATGAATCTACTACTTGAGTTCATTTCATCCTTTATCATTTCATTATTTGATAATTAGAAAACATACAATAATTTCAATTCGGATCCCGATTACTAGTAAATACATTTACTGCCAAAAATACATATATGTACAACCCACATCATGTCTACGGAGCCTCTAAGAGTACTAAGGGTCTATACAATACTTGCTGGCAACAAGGCCCCGGCTATACCTTAAAAGACATAACTTATACAAAAGGGATGATATAGACTACACATGGCCCCAAGAGAAAGTGGGGATCATCGGATCTGCTAAAAGTATGAAGGGGAAACACCACTATCGGCGGTCTGAGCTACCTGTTGTGGAACCACCTACATCCATATAAAAGATGTAGCGCCCCTGGCAAAAGGGACGTTAATACCGTAGAATAGTACTAGTATGTATGAACAAAGTTTATTCCAAGTAGAGTTAAACAATACACAATTGGAAGACAGTCAAGGTAACCACACAAGTACCACACAGATATACAGATAGTTATAAATGAAGATTTCCACCGTTACTCATTGCAATTATTCATCTGTTGCGGCGCACAACCCGATCCCACTGTACATTCACATTTCACTCTTATTACCTCTCCACCCTTATTAATTTGTGTTGCGGCGCGCAACCCGATCCCACCGTACAATCGCACTTCACCCTTATTACCTCTCCACCCTTATTAATTTGTGTTGCGGCGCGCAACCCGATCCCACCGTACAATCGCACTTCACCCTTATTACCTCTCCACCCTTATTAATTTGTGTTGCGGCGCGCAACCCGATCCCACCGTACAATCGCACTTCACCCTTATTACCTCTCCACCCTTATTACTTCGTGTTACAGCACGTAACACGATCCCACCGTACGTTCACATTTCATAGAAACAACAACCAACAATTATATCACATGGATCTTTTCATCAAGAACATAAGTTCATACCAACCAACAACTATATGAAGTCAAGGCACAATAATCCTTGCCAAACAATAATTCATATATAGTGTTGCCATCATTGTTTAACTCAATTAAATCAATCCACAGTTTATTTTCATCATTTGCCACACTCAGCCCTTAGAAATTAGGTACCTTCCAGCATTAGGGTACGTTAACATTCTTTCATTTAGTAGCACATACTGCCATATTCGAACATTTAACGAACCTTACACATGGTAGGAAAAGCACAAAGAATCACCCTTCACAATCGCAATTAGCATGGTAATTGACTAAGAAAATCAGAGAATGAAATCTTACACCTCGACACAGCAAGACAATCAATTCACATATGCTCAAGAAGGAATTTTATACCGTGTGTTCGGACACCAACAAGGTGACCCTACAAAAATTAAAGTTAGCCATACATACCTTGAATCAGGATTGCCCTTTTATTTTCTACCACAATTCACCAGACCTTCTAGCACCTTCAATCTAGTTCAATATGTGGCATAATTGAACTTAGAATTAGGAATAATGATCATGTCTTGAACTCACTTGAGCACTCTATCAAACGCTAGGTGATCCTTTAGATTAAAGGGCCTCTTTTTAGTGAAGGATTACTCTAACCCATTTCCTTTTTATGACTAGTTGGTTACATGCATGCAAGACTCCTACCCCTAGCTTCATGAACTCACCTAACTATGTTTCATTTTAACAGAAATCTGGAAATTAAGGTTGATGAGGTGGAAGCTTACCTCTTGTAATGAAGAAAATGGTGTCCTACTTGATTAATTCCAAGCCTGAGTAGCGATGGAGGAACACTCTGATGAATATGGAACTCTATCTCTCTCTAGAACCCACTCTCTCCTCTCTCTAATTTATCATAAAATGATCTTAAAATGAAAGGGGTAAGTGTTTTAATGAACTGGGGGTCGGGTATAAAATTAGAAATTTAACAGTCCCGAAGCAGAAATGCGGTAAGGAATGTGATCGCATTTCTGCTATGCGGTCCGCATTTCTATCTCATAATTGGCCATCAAATAGGCCAAAAAGAAAAGTAGTCTGCCCAGGTATGTGACCAATATGCGGTCCGCATACCTGTTATGCGATTGCATAGTGCGTCGTATAACTCCCTACGCAAAAATCAATGTGCAAGAATGTGATAACAATGCGGCCCGCATTCGATAAATGCGATCGCATTCTAGGCCGCATAACTGCCCTCAAAATGGACAACAAACTGTTCAGGTATGTGACCACTATGCGGTCCGCATACCTGATCTGTGATTGCATAGTGGACCGCAGACCTGCGCAAATCTGGAAAATTTTATCCTTTAAGTCCCGGGGTACTTTTTACTCAAAAAGGGTCCGTTTTAAGAATTTCTACAGTTATAACATGGGATTTGGGCATTATTTTTTGCCATAAAATTTTACGGATCTTTACATTCTACCCCACTTAAAATTATTCGTATTGAGGAATCACTAGAGTAAGAAAAAAACTCAAAATAAGCCAACCCCCAAAATTTTACTAACTCCGATATTTCTTGAAAATTTTACAGAGTTTCCTTTGTAATTAGGCCTATATACCTGTCAGAGAGTCCCCAAAACACATGTTTAACCAATTCCACACATCACCAGTTACTCTATCAACTTGCACATAATCCGGTCATTTCAACAAGCTTCATATCAATTACTTCCACAAGCCTCACATAGTTCGGTTAACTCCACAAATTTTCACATAATTCAACTATTACAATGAGTTGCACATAAATCAGCTATTTCAATGAGTTGCACATGATCCAAGTAACCACAACAACATATAAATTTATGGCACAAAGTTTGAGAAGTCACTATAGTAGGGTAATTAGGGGAATGGAGCGTTCTTGCACAAAATATAACACAATATACAATTGCTTAGAAATGACATCTTTCAAAACCACTAGCGGACTTATTCAAACAAGTGGGGATATTTCTCTTTCATTTCATTTTCCGCTTCCCATGTGGCTTTTTCGATTTGTTGACTCCGCCATAATACTTTAACAGAAGCAATCTCTTTGTCCCTCAATCTACGGACTTGCCTATCAAGAATCGCAACTGGAACCTCTTCATATGACAATCCTTTATTAATTTCAACTGTATCCACCGTCACAATGGAGGATGGATCCCCAATCACCTTCTTCAACATGGACACATGAAACACTGGGTGCACTAATGACATCTCAGGGGGCAATTCTAGCCTATAAGCCACATGTCCTATCCATTGAGCGATCCGATACGACCCGACATACCTAGGGCTCAATTTCCCTTTCTTCCCAAACCGCATTACTCGTTTCATGGGATACACCTTCAAGAATACCCAATCATCTACTTGAAACTCCAAATCTCTTCGGCGAACGTCCGTATAGAATTTTTGACGACTCTGAGCAGTCTTCATCCTTTCCTGAATGACTTTAACTTTTTCCATAACTTGGTGCACAAGATTCGGTCCTAGCAGTTCTTCCTCGCCCACCTCGAACCATCCAATCGGAGACCTACACCTCCTTCCGTACAATGCCTCAAATGGGGCCATCTGAATACTAGCATGGAAACTGTTATTATAAGAAAATTCTATAAGCGGCGATTGATCATCCCAGCTACCCTTGAAATCTAATATACAAGCCCATAACATATCTTCAAGCGTCTGAATGGTACGCTCTTCCTGCCCATCAGCCTATGGGTGGAATGCGGTGCTGAGATTTACCTGCGTACCCAAACCTTGCTGAAATTTCTTCCAAAAGTTAGCTGTGAACTGGGGCCCTCGATCTGAGATAATAGACACTGGAGTGCCATGGAGCCTTTCTTTGATATATAACTAAGCATACTATTCTGCAGTATTGGTGGACTTGACTAACAAGAAATGCGCCGACTTCGTGAGCCAATCCACTATTACCCAAACTGAGTCGAACCTACGTGGAGTGCGATGTAACCCCACCACAAAGTCCATATTGATCCTTTCCCATTTCCACATTGGTATTTCCATAAGCTGCGTCAACCCACCGGGCCTCTGATTCTCAGCCTTCACTTGCTGACAATTTGGACATCTAGCCACAAAGTCCGCCACACCCCTTTTCATACTATTCCACCAATAAATCTCTTTGATATCATGATACATCTTCGTAGAACCTGAGTGTACTGAATACCTGGAATTGTGAGCCTCTGCCATTACCTTTTTCTGAAGATCATCCATGTCCGGAACACATAGTCTCCCTTGGCACCACAAAACACCGTCATCATGGCCGAGTGAAAATGATGTAGTCTTATGATTCAGAATTGCCTCTCTCAACTGTACCAAAGCTGGATCTCTGAATTTCTTTTCCTTGATTGCCGTTACAAGTGAAGATTCCGCTCCATTACGCACCACGATATTTCCTTCATCTGAGGCCAAAAGACATACCCCTAGACTAGCCAACTGATAAACCTCCCGAGCCAAAGGCCTCTGACCTGCTCCCAAATGAGCCAAGCTACCCATGGATTTTTGACTAAGAGTGTCAGCTACCACAATCGCCTTTCCTGGATGGTACAAATATTCATATCATAATCCTTGAGCAATTCTAACCACCTCCACTGCCTCAAGTTCAACTCCTTTTGTTTGAATAAATATTGAAGACTCTTGTGGTCTGTGAACATGTCCACATGGACCCCATAAAGATAATGCCGCCAAATCTTTATTGCTAACACAACCGCCGCGACCTCCAAATCATGCGTCAGATAATTCTTCTCGTGATTCTTGAGTTGCCTAGAAGCATACACTATAACATTCCCGCACTGCATCAACACACACCCCAAACCAATCCTTGAATCATCACAATAAACCACAAATCCCTCTGTACCCTCTGGCAAGGTCAACACTAGCGCCGTAGTCAGTCTCAATTTAAATTCCTGAAAACTCTTTTCACAAGCATCAGACCATTAGAACTTAATCGCCTTCTGCATCAGCTTAGTCAATAGGGAGGCGAGGGTAGAGAATCCCTCCACGAACCTCCGATAATATCAAGCCAAACCCAAGAAACTACGAATCTATGTCGGGGTCGTTGGCCTAGGCCAATCCTTTACGGCTGCAATCTTTTAGGGATCAACCTGAATCTCTTCCCTGGAAACAACATGGCCCAATAAGGTGACTGATTCTAGCCAAAACTCACATTTTAAAAACTTTGCATACAACTGGTGCTGATGAAGAGTCTGTAGAACTGCCCTGAGGTGAGTAGCATGATTTTCCTGACTTCGCGAATTAATAAGGATATCGTTAACGAAGACAATCACAAAGGAGTCAAGAAACAGTTTGAAAACCTGATTCATAAGTTCCATAAAAGCTGTTGGGGCGTTGGTTAGCCCAAAAGACATTACCAAAAATTCAAAGTGCCCGTATCAAGTCTTGAAGGCAGTCTTAGGAATATCCTGCTCCTTGATCTTTAACTGTTGATACCCGGACCGCAAATCAATCTTGGAGAAGAACCTAGCACCTTCCAACTGGTCGAACAAATCATCTATCCAAGATGTGAATTTGTTTTTGATGGTGACATTGTTGAGCTACCGATAATCAATACACATCCGAAGCAATCCGTCTTTCTTCCTGACAAAAAGAACCGGTGCGCCCCAGGGCAACACACTTGGCCGTATGTAACCCTTTTCTAATAGATTTTTCAATTGCTCTTTTAACTCTCTCAATTCTGCTGGCGCCATTCGGTAAGGTGGAATAGATATTGGCTGCGTATCTGGAAATACATCAATCCCAAAATCGATCTCTCTATCTAGGGGAATCCCAGGAAGCTCGTCTGGAAATACTTCAAGAAATTCATTCACAACAGCCACAAACTCGGGAGCAGGCACCTCTAAAGTGGTGTCCGCAACCCGGACCAAATGGTAGATGCACCCTTTTCTGATCATGTTAGAGGCTTTAAGGTAGGAAATAAATCTACCTCTTGGCACAAAATTATTCCCCTCCCATTCGATAACTGATTCATTAGGAAACTCGAGCCTCATAATTCTGGTTCGGCAGTCGAGTTTAGCAAAACACGAATAGATATAATCCATGCCCATAATTACATCAAATTCTACCATTTCTAACTTAATAAGATCGGCCATGGTATCCCGATCACGCACCGTGACCACACAATCTCTATAGACTCGCACGGCTGTAATAGAATCACCAACCGAAGTCGACACAGAAAATGACTCGTCTAGCTGTTCGGGTTCTACCCCAAAACTTGAATCAATAAATGGAGTGACATATGAAAAACAAGACCCGGGATCAATAAGAGCATAACCATCATGTGACTGAACAATCAGAATACCTGTGACAACATCTTGGGAAGCCTCCACACTCTGGCAACCACTCAAAGCATAGAACCGACTGGGTCCCCCTCGACCCCGTGCTCCACCCCTAGCTGTACCTTGCCCTGCTGGTGTTGGAGGACGTGCTAAAGATTTAGCGGCTGAAGAGCTAGATTGCTGAGCAGTACCCCTACCTATGCCCTAACCGGGTGCGTGGCAGTCTCGCTGGATATGGCCTCTCTCTCCACATCTATAGCACACCGGTATATCCAAGTAACAAGGCTCAGAATGATACCTACCACACTTAGGGCATGAGGCCCTCCGCTGCTGCTGGAACCTCCCACCTAAACGGCCCGACTGATGGAACTTTCTATTATCTGAACCTGGTCTAAAGCAACCCCCTAATGATAACTGTGCCCTGATGACGGGGCACTGGCTGAGGACTGTGCATAGGACTGGAATGGCCCTAATGACCCTCTCCTAAAGGCTGATCTCCCACCTGCAACTGAACTCCCAGGGTTTCCCGCTGACCGGTCCCTACTACCACTCTCTCTCTCCATCCTTATCTTTAACTTTCGAGCCTCTGTGGCCTGGGCGAATCCCACGATCTTCCCATAATTCATATCCGAATACAAGGCAGCTATAGCAGCTTCATTAACAACCAAGGGACCAAGGCCCTGAACAAACCGTCGAACTCTGGCCTCCATAGTCGGCATCATGTGGGTGGCATATTTGGACAGGCGCACGAACTCCATGTGGTACTCCCACACACTTATGTTGCCCTGGTTAAGGACCTCAAACTCCACAGCACGGGCTGCCATAGTCTCGATAGGCAAGAAATGATCCATGAAGGCATCAACAAACTCATCCCACTTCGCCGGAGGGCTCCCTTCCCCACGGGACCCCTCCCACATCTCAAACCACGAATACACTACTCCCTTTAACCGATATGAATCCAACTCAACCCCCTCTGTCTCTGTAGCCTTCATAAGCCGGAGAGTTTTGTACATTTCATCTATAAAATCCTGAGGATCTTCCTCTGGGTCGGTGCCTGTGAACTCTGGAGGGGATAATCGCAGAAACTGGTTGACCCTGGAACCTAAAGAATCCCTTTGCTCGCTAGAGGATGCAGGGGAAACACTTGATCTTTGGGCCTGGGAGGCCACTAGCTAGGTCAACATCTGAGTAGCTTCCCTGAGGTCCCCATCAAAAATACCGGGACCGAAAGCTGGGACTGAGGAAGGATCAGGAACATCAGTGGGAGGGACTATAGCACCCTCCGCTGGAGCAGGAATAGGAATATCTTTGGAAATAGGGAAGTTAGAAGGGATGTCTTGGAAGGGACAATAAGGAAACTCGACTTGAACAGCGCGTCCCCTTGGCCTGGGATGGAAGATTCAGGTAGATTCAAGGTCGGGGAATTATTCTCACCCGCACCATCAGATAAAGAATTCACGGCCACTCTTGGGGTGGCATTGGCCTCTGGGCCGAGTTAGGATCTCTTCTTGGGTGCTATTTACTGAAAATTGGAACAATGCATGAGTTAGAGATAGACAACCTCACCTTTCACCACATCGCACGATACAGAGTAACAATGAAAGGGTATTTTCCTAAATGTCAATGCAGCCCCCTAATTATAGATGTGGTCGACAACACACCAATAAGAAGGGCTCTACTAGACACGGCTCGAGACATCCTAGGACACTTTTAAAAAACTTAGGCTCTGATACAAAGTTTGTCATGCCCCAAACCGAGGGACGAGACCGGCGCCCAACCAGATGATCCCGGTCAAGTGGACCTGGACTGCCTTTCCTGCCCAACGCGTTACCCCGTGTTTACAATATACCTTAGTCCACATGAATTAGCAATTTAGATTTTAAACATAACTCTACTACTTGAGTTTATTTCATCCTTTATCATTTCAACATTTGATAATCACAAAACATACAATAATTCCAATTCAGACCCCGATTACTAGTAAACACATTTACTGCCCAAAATACATATATGTACAACCCACATCATGTCTACGGAGCCTCTAAGAGTACTAAGGTTCTACACAATACTTGCCGGCAACAAGGCCCCGGCTATACCTTAAAAGACATAACACATACAAAAGAGATGATATAGACTACACACAGCCCCGAGAGGAAGTGGGGCTCACCGGATCTCCTGAAAGTATGAAGGGGAAACACCACTATTGGCGGTCTGAGCTACCTGCTGTGGAACCACCTACATCCATATAAAATATGTAGCGCCCTCGACAAAAGGGACGTTAGTACTGTAGAATAGTACTAGTATATGTGAACAAAGTTTATTCCAAGTAGAGTTAAACAATACACATTTGGAAGATAGTCAAGGTAACCACACAAGTACCACACAGATATACATATAGTTACAAATGAAGATTTCCACCGTTACTCATTTCAATTATTCATCTATTGCAGCGCAACCCGATCCCACCGTACATTCACATTTCACCCTTATTACCTCTCCACCCTTATTACTTCGTGTTGCAGCGCGCAACCCGATCCCACCGTATGTTCACATTTCATAGCAAAAATAACCAACAATTATATCACAAGGATCTTCATCATCAAGAACTTAAGTTCATATCAACCAAAAACTATATGAAGTCAAGGCACAATAATCCTTACCAAACACTAATTCATATATGGTGTTGCCGTCATTATTTAACTCAATTAAATCAATCCACAGTTTCTTTTCATCATTTGCCACACTCGGCCCTTAGCAATTAGATACCTTCCCGCATTAGGGTATGTTAACATTCTTTCATTTAGTAGCACATACTGCCATATTGACATTTTCGAACATTTAACGAACCTTACACATGGTAGGATAAACACAAAGAATCACCCTTCACAATCGCAATTAGCATGGTAATTAACTAAGAAAATCAGAGAATGAAATCTTACACCTCGACACTGCAGGACAATCAATTCACATATGCTCAAGCAGGAATTTCATACCGTGTGTTCGGACACCAATAAGGTGACTCTACAAAGATTAAAGTTAGCCATACATACCTTGAATCAGAATTCCCCTTTAATTTTCTACCACAATTCACCGGACCTTCTAGCACCTTCAATCTAGTTCACAATGTGGCATAATTGAACTTAGAATTAGGAATAATGATCATGTCTTGAACTCACTTGAGCATTCTATCAAACACTAGGTGTTCCTTTAGATTAAATGGCCTCTTTTTAGTGAAGGATTACTCTTACCCAATTCCTGTTTTACTAGATTATGACTAGTTGGTTACATGCATGCAAGACTCCTACCTATATCTTCATGAACTCACCTAATCATGTTTCATTTTAACAGAAATCTTTAAATTAAGGTTGATGGGGTGGAAGCTTACCTCTTGTAATGAAGAAAATAGTGTCCTACTTGATCAATTCCGGGCCTGAGTAGTGATGGAAGAACAATTTGATGAACATGGAACTCTCTCTATCTCTCTATAGAACCCACTATCTCCTCTCTCCAATTTATCAGAAAATGAGGTTAAAATGAAGGGGTAGATGTTTCAATGAACTGGGGGTCGGTTATAAAATTAGAAATTTAATAGTCCCGAAGAAAAAATGCGGTCAGGAATGCAATCACATTCCTGTTTTGTGGTCCGCATTCCTGTCACATAATTGGCCCTCAAATGGTCCAAAAAGAAAGTAGACTGCCCAGGTATGCGACCACTATGCGGTCTGTATACCTGTTATGCGATCGCATAGTGCGTCGAATAACTCCCTACGCAAAAATCAAGGTGCAAGAATACAACAACTATGCAGCCCGCATTCGAGAAATGCAATCACATTCTACGACGCATAACTGTCCTCAAAATGGACCAAAAACTGTCCAGGTATGCGACCACAATGCGGTCCGCATACCTGATCTGCAATCACATAGTGGACCGCAGACCTGCGCAACTCTGGAAAATTTTATCCTTTAAGTCTCGGGGTACTTTTTACTCAAAAATGGTTCGTTTTAAGCATTTCTACAGTTATAACAACATGGGGACCTATTTGGGCATTATTTTTAGCCATAAAATTTTACAGGTCTTTACAAAAAGTACATTCACAATACTCCTATAGGGATCGCTTACACAAAATTAAAAAAAGGCCTAGTCTATCGTCGGGGTCGCCTGCTCGGAGGCAGCACCCACGGGGACTACGCCTTCGACAGCTTGATCATCGACGACTGATATTTTCCCCCTCAGGAACTTTTTCTCTATTAAACCCCTCGGGACCAGCCTCTTCCCTGGAAGCGTCCTCGTCAATCTCCTCTTCATCATCTTCAACATCAACTTCATCATCGGAGGAAAGAACGAATTTGGCATCAGCTTCGTCTGCCTTGGCTTGCTCTATCTCCCAGGAGAGATCGAAGCCCTTATCATGGATCTCTTCGAGGGTTTCCCTCCGAGTTTAGCAACGGACATAATCGTTGCTTCTTTTCTCCCGGTCAGAGGCCCCTCTCAATTCCATCTGAGCATCAGCAACATCATTCAAATAGATGGCCACCGTCTTGTCGGCCTTGGTTTGTATTTCCTTAGCTTTAGTCCGGGCTTTCTCAACTTCAGCCTTGGCCTTCGTGAGACCAGCCTCGAGCTCGGCTATCCTACCTGCCTAAACCGAATTGCTCTATTGAGCATTCCGAAGTTGAATTTCAAGCGCAGATACCTTTGCCAATGCATCTTTTTAGCCGCAACAAGGATGTTAATCTGTGCCTTCCATTCATTACACTCAGAGTTGACGTGGTCGGCCTCACCCAGAAGGCGTTCCAGCATCTCCACTTTTTGCTGCAACTGAGATATCAAATTGTTAGCCTCCGAAGACGGGAGAGGGAGTCCATATTTTTTTAGGACTAAGGTTACCTGCTTCTCTAGCTCGTCCGTGTATTCCCGAGCTATGGTCAAATCTAATCGAAGATTCCTCAATTCCTCAATTCCTTTTCCTTTTTGTCACAAAGAAGCATGAGGGATTTCTCATCGTTCAAGGATCTACACAATTAGGCCTCACAATGACACATCTCAGTCTTAAATTTTTCGAAGGCCTACAGAAAGGAAAGATTGATCAGACAAAAGAAGAAAGAATGAAGTTGGAAAAATTATAGTGCTATTAAAAACATACAATTGAGGAAAGACGTTGAGCCTCCTCGAAGATTGAGCTGGCATCCGCTGGTTCGGCCTCATCGACCCCAGTAAAGCAACCCTGGAAGGGGTCGTTTTCACTCGGGACTTCGCCTAACTCGAGCGTCTTCAGGTTCTGGCCGTCCCTTATGGCATCTTTGGTAAAGGATGGAAATGACGGTGAATGACATGTCTTCATGGCCTCGGGGAGATCACCCGAGGTGCTCTGATCGGGTAGAGGAGCTTCAAAGCTTGCTCCCTTCGGAGTATTTCCCGAAGTCTGTGAAGCAAGTCACCAAGTCAGGTGATGAAGGGCCTTCGTCCCTTTTCTCTTTTGAAACTCCTCCTTCGAGGCTAGGAGCCTCGGCTTTAGCAGGCTTAATAGCCACAGAAGACTTTTTGGTTCGAGTCACCAACGTCGAACCCTCCATTTAGTCGTCATCAGCGTCCATGGATCGACGAACAAAGTCAAAATCCTCGTTGATGACAACGTTTATTCTGCGCCTCCGAGCAGGATCTGCTTTGCTTTAAGTATCCTCGCTCTTCGAGAATCTATTTCTCTTATTCTTATCCTTCTTTGGCTCTGGAGCCAAGGATCCCTCTTCCTCCCCGAGAGGGGGCGGCCTCATCTCGTAGAAATTGCCAATAACTGTGACAATGGAATTAGTCCACATGAAGAAAGGTAATTTTTATTAAGGGAAGAGATACTATAACACGTACCATGATGTTTTTCTTCCCATTTTCCCTTCGACAAATCCTTCCACTTGCGTTTGTCGTATGATGAAGTAGCAACCAGTTTGCGAGCCCAGTACTCAAGGCCGAAGACCGCATTAGGCATCCACAGGACCGCTGTGGGAGAGGAAAAGGAACGATTATGCGAAGTTCAGCAAAAATTATGAAAAGAAATAAAACAAAGCATTTTAATCACGTTCGAAGTTCCATTTCTCGGGGAACGACAGGAACTCCTTGGGAATAACGTCGATGGTCCTCACCCGGATAAACCGGCTCATCCAACCTCGATCCCTGACTTTATCATTACTGGTGAAAAAGGAATTGGTAGATCGACGTTAGAGTTTGATTAATCCTCGGAGATGTTGACGTCGATATAATCGGATGAGGTGGGTAAGGGTGAACTCAATCCCGGCCTTTTTGGCAAAGAACCTCATCATTAATATGATCCGCCAGAAGGATGAATGAATATGTCCTAGGGTAACTTGATATTATTGGCAGAATTTGAGCATGGGGTTGAGGGAACCCAGTGTAAAGGGGTATGTGTACACGTCAGGAACCCCTCTACATAGGTCGTGATATCCTCTTCGCGAGAGGGTATTTGCAGAACGACCTACTTCCCCCATTTACAGTCTCTCCTCACAGCTTCGAGGTGTCTTTCCTCGATATATCTTATGTACCTCGATGCGTATTCCCGATGGCCGGGGACATCAGAGGGTTCTCTATTGTAAAGTCTTTCTTCAAAGAAAAATTTCTCAGCACGATCTCATTAAGCGCCGGCGGTTTACCACCGGCCAGACGGGAAGTAGAAGTGGAGGTTCCTTTTTTCTAACGAACGAATTTGGAAGTTTTGGCCATAGTTTCTTTAGAAAAAGAAGGAGGAAATAAATAAACCGGCGAGGTTTTGGGCTAATACGGCGGAAGAACTGGTGGAGAAAGGGAAGCTCATAGAGGAGAGTAAGTATTACGGAGTGAAAAAGTTCCAGATGAGAAACGAAAGTAGGTATATATAGAGAAAGGCGATGACTGTTCATTGATACTTGTGGCGTGCACTCAATGATTTTGGGGAAGATAACCAACGTGACACTTCGGTCATTTCAATGCCTACATCATAGGAATGATATCATCATCAAGGAACTCGGGAATTCAAGTCGTTTCTAATCATTTCATTTTAAGAAACGCGGGGGCTATCTGCTTACGACTAAAAATTAGAGGAATCCGATTTTGAAGTCCCTATTGTGTTCTGAGCCCGAGCTCAAAAGAATCGAAGTAAGGTTCAAGACCGATCTTAGAATGCATACCTCGAGAAAACACATTGAAGGCCCAACACAGCCTACCTCGAGGCAGTGCAAAATCGATGACAATAAATAAAAAGCGGGAATTTCTCAAGGGCATAGAGGTCAAGGCGTAAATCTCAGGATTGGTTTGTGCAAATATGTACTAGGCGGTTACACAGCTGTACTAATAGTATTTTTTACTGTAAATAGAAATGTATTTTCCCCTCCTATATAAAGGGGACTCCAATCATTTGTAAACATCATCATTCACTACTATAGAACATTCTACTCTGCTTTTCTCATTTAATGTGCTCAAGATTATTCTTCAACTTTATTGTTCTTCATTTATTGTTCATACTATATTGCTATTAACTGACCTTAAGATCCCGAGGCTATCGAGCTCGAGGCCCCCGTTCCTTTGATAACACTGGCTTGGTTATCATACTCTTCTTATTTACACCTTATATTTCTTGCTTATTTACTAGTATTGAAATAAATCACACATTTTTAGAACCACAAATCAAATATAATTGTTAACACCGATTTTCGAGGTAAACATTCTTCTCATGAAACTTCAACTGTAGTGATGCATAAGCAATCACTCTACCCTCGTGCATTAACATCGAACCAAAGACAATGCGTGAAGCATTTGAATACACTATGGATGACCCTAAACTTGTGGGAAACACTAATGAGTAGTGGTTTTACCATTTATTTTAGTCTCTTTTCTTTAAATTTTGTGTCCTTTAATTATAATATGAGGTTGTAAATGGTGTGTATTGCTAGATTTTCAGGGAAATGATGTCTTGAAGAGAATTGAAGTAATATGAAGTGGAATTAAGCAAAAGAGAGTTGAAATAGTGCAAAATCCTCCAGTGACTTCGCATCTGTGAAAAACTCTTCGCTTATGCCATCTAGCATCTGCAGAAGAAGACCTGGAAGGCAGAAATCGCATATGCAATTGCGCTTCTGCGCTTGATGTCCACATCTGCGGTCGCTTTTCTGCACGTGAAAGTCCAATTATGTGGAGTAAATATTTTACACCAAATGTCTTTTGTGCAAGAGGATATCCGTATCTACGGAACCGCACTTGCGATGATGCTTCCGCAGGTGCAGCCCACGGGCTTCAGACTTGGGCAGGATTGACAATTCACATTTTCTCAATTCCAAACCCACAAATACACTACTAGATTATTTGAAACACATCTTTGTCATCTTTTGCAGACCTTTGAAGTATTTTTGAGTCTCTGGACTAGACAACAGAATTTTTGGAGCTAGGGTTCTTGCACACACACTTGGGTCTTGAAGATTTAAAGGTTTTGGTTGAGAATTTCTCACCTATTTATGTTCATTTCTTCATTTCCTTGCTTTGTATTGTATAGTGTGTAGTATTTTTTCCAACACTTGAATCTTGTTTACGGGAATATCAGTATTTGAAGTGTGGATTAAATATCTTGTTGTGGTTATGTATTGGACGATTTTTATTTATATTGAAGTGAGTTATTGTTTCTTTAATTATTCTTGTTCCTTAATGTTTCCAAAGGAATTAGCTAACCCTAGGACTCGCCCATTTACTTGGAATTAATTTTGAGAAAGATAATTTGGGGTTGGGAAAGATTAATTAACAAGAACTTCAGGCTTTAACCCTCACTTTATAGATTCTACCTAGGGATATGATTGAACTATTTGGAGTCATATTCGGGTGTGCTTAATTTCTTAATTGTTTCAGGGATAATTCAATTAGGAAGTCTTATTAGTCTTTGGAAAAAGCTAATAAGGAATTATTACTATTTACCCTAAAATCGAATTTTACGCAATTTTAAGGATATGTGATATAACTTGATACAAATTGAGAAAACAGATTAATATTAAAATTAACGATAAGAAAAATAAATGCAAACCACATAAATTGAACAACCTTAGCTTTGAGGGTTGTTCATCCTCGAGTCAGGAAGTGCCTCAATCGATGTCGGAATAGGATGACAAAATAATAAGAACTAGAAATAACAATGTATTGCTTTTGGATGCATTTTTTGATGTGTGTTACAAATGATCAGATTCCCCTTTATATAGTAGGGGAGTCCTACTCTTGATACAATTCTATAAAAGGTAAAAAATATTATAATTTGCTAATTAATAGGCCTCTCCTTGATACGTGACAAGATTTCTGTCGTGATATCCAACAGATTGCAGATATTTTGACCTTCTGTTATTTGGCCCGATAAAGTTTCCTAGATCTTGTTCGGTCCCGGAGTCATGATCTCAAGGAGTTAGCTTCGCGCCTTGGTTTGATATAATCTAGGGTCGAGCTTCAACCTGTCACATTTCAATCCCAACTTGTCATACAATAGACGAGCATGGTTTCGACTGTATAAAGATAGTTCCCTCATTTTTCGGAGAGAAAACGATGAGAAACGATATGAACTTTTGAACCTTGCTTCGATAAATCATGATGTAAGCGACAAAAAGTAACTGAAACATCTCGTCGGTCTGGTCTTTAAGGCATTAAATGTGTGTTAGTTGTTGCTCGGCCATTAGTTGTTGTATATGGGTATTGAACCATTGTTTGCAAACTAAAAATATTTCATCCTTCCATCTAATATAACTTTTACATTCAAACTTTGCTCATGTGCTTTTAAGAAAATTTCATCACCTTCATCCTCTGGTTTTTTGGCTTAAGTTTAAAACTTCTTCGTTTCTAATTTCTGAAAACTTTCATAAACTATCCACCAATTACGCCCTCTCATTCATCAGTACCATCTCTTTACACTAATTCAGAACCAATGGCAAAGAATTCAAAATCTGTTCCTCAAAAGGAAACTCCCTCTTCATCGAGACCGTCTGAAGAAGAAAATGTTCTGTCTACTGTTGTCATGGAAAAGACACCGGAGCCCCCTCAACTATATTTGTTCCTGCGGGGTGCCCAACCGGGGATGACTTCAAGATCAAGAGAACCCCCTCGACACTGGGTCGGTGCGATCCGGTCTTGAGGTATATATGTACGATTACTACCACTATCCTCGATAAGGTCAAAAAGGACTCAACTAGGAAGATAAACTTGTAGTAGTCCCTACCCCAGAGGAATCGGTCACCACCCATTTGGAGGATTTTTAAGTGTTTACACTTACCCTTTCACGCTGGGTCTTGTAGACCCAGTTATCATAGCCTTTTGCAAAAGTATGAAGTGACGTTAGGGAAGATCCTTCCTTTATTTTGGAGGATTGTTATTCTACTATGATTCTTTGTGAGAAATCTCGAGGGGTGTCCATTTACCATCAACCAGCTCATGCACCTGTACAACCCTCGACTTTACAGAGGGGTATTAATTAAGCTCGCACGTCCAGCCACTAAGACCTTATTCTCGAGCATCGGCGGGGATCAGGACAGGGGCTGTTTGGGCGCATTCGATCGAGTAAGGACATCAAACTTGATCCTGGCAGTGGATATGTCATTTCGTGAGAAATGGAGCATGAAACGTAAGTATAACTTTGCCTTCAAGATTTCTTTTATTGCTTTTCTTTTCCCTCCCTTCTCATCACTGTTATGTGATGATACAACTGTTGTCTAAATGCCGGGTGTTGTTCCTCGACTCAAGGAGTGGGTCGAGGATATTACGACACAGAGACCTTATTCTGAGCGCTTATCACGTGAGCTTTTGAAGGGCCGATGGGAGGCTTATAACCATGGTGAGAAATTTTTCTCTATGTTATATTTGATCTTACTTTCATATCATCGATATATGGATCATTTTACATTCTTTTTGCAGGTTTACCAAAAGATGTCAAAATGAGGCCTCCATCAGATGATGACAACATATACGCCGATCCCCCTGCTCCAAAGCAGGATAAAGAGAAGATAAGAAGAAAAGTTTCGAGTTCCTCGAGCCACGAAAAGAAGAGATCGAGGAAACGACTGACGCACAAACCTAAGAATGCCAGCACCTAAGAACTCTCATCAGACTCACTCTGTTGGTTGAGGGATGAGTCCGAAGAAGAGGAAGAAGATTTTGAATTGGTGGCCTGTGTGAGAAGCGGTTCTGAACTGCCTCAAGACATGGAGGCCGTGGAAGAGGTAGTGAATGAAGCCTCCAAACAAAGGAGGGACGAGACCGTTTTTCCCCGAGCAAGGGAGGACGAAAAAGAGACTATGAGCGGTACTTCTCGGTTAGAATGTAATGTGCCTAAGAAAGCGCTCGGGGTGATTGATCTATCTCGGTCACCTTCGTTTACCGATTCTATGACAAATGAGGCTCAGACGTTGAAAGGTAACCTCTGTGAAGGGGCCCAAGGAATAGTAGATTCTTTCCACAATTTCTTCGATGGACTGGATTCTACCGCTTCAGAGGATGTCACGAGGTTGGGCGACTTACCGGTACCAAAAAAGATACCTTCCCTGGGAGCTGGCGGGTCTTCTTCAAGCCAAAATTTTTTGAATCAGTTACGAGCTCCGAGTGTTGATCCTACTCGGAGACGGGCAATTTGTACATCCATTTCAGAGGATGTCCAAGTTCTCTCTGGCCCAGTGGGGATTTCCAGTTACCCTCGTGCTTGGTGACCAAAGAGGATCAAGCTAGAATGAATGAGGTGGAAGCGCCTTGCCTATTCAACGAAGCTCAATAGGTGCTGAATCGGGTAATTTCGAATGTCCCTTCATTATGGACTTAGATTTAATCATGAATAATCGTAACATTTTGCTTTGTGCTTGCATGCCTCAGTGCTTCTACACGAGGCCTTTCTCCAATACTGGTAGGGTTTCAAGTGTCACGAGGTCGAGACTCGAGAGCTTGCTGAGAAGAAGGATTCCTACAAGCTTCTTAGTGAAAAATCACAAGCTAAGTTAAAAGCTGCTAGGAAGGAGCATGCCGACCTGGTCGAGCAGGTAAGGAGAGTGTTTGAAGTTAGTGATGATGAGTCAAACTCAACGGCTAACGGTACAAACCCGCAGGTTCAAAAGAAACTTGACCAGATACATCAGCTCCGAGGGGAGGTGGATACAGTCAAAGCTGAGGCCGAAGAATGGAAGAAAAATATGGATTTCATGGCTTTGAAGAAGGAGACTGCCCGAAGGCAGTTGTCTTTAGCCGAGGTCCAGTTTCGGGCTGTAAAGGAGAAAAACTCGGTGCAGGCCAAAATGATCGAGGGGCTCCAATCTCAGCTGAACTTGACTATTTCTGGTAAACAGAATCTAGCCAAGGAGCTTGAGGCGGCCAAGTTAGAGGTTCTCGTGGCCAATACTGAGGCCGATGATAAAGTGTCCCAGTTCAAGGATGATGTCGAAGCGATTCAAGAACAAGCTAAAAACATGGTGAAAAATGCAAGGTAGCAATCTCGAAGGGATGACCTCGAGGGAGTGCATGCTCATAATTTTGACATATTGGCTGAAATCGAGAATGCCAAAATATGCGAAGCCAAGGCCATGAATCTGGCTTATCCTGAGGAGGATTCCGAAGGGTCTGAAGATTTAGGTGAGTCTGATTGTGGTAACCTGTAGGCGATGATGTGGCCCTCGATGAAGATTAAGCCATTTAGGATCTTTTTGCTTTTTGTACTATCTTTTTGTTGAGGCAGTTCAGACTTTGTAAACAATATGTATTGGGGCTATTCAAACCTTGTAAAGAAATTTATATATATATATATATATATATATATATATATATATATATATATATATATATATATATATATATATATATATATATATAAGGCTTTCTACCTATCATAGATTTTGAATTTTTCCTTTGCCTTTTTTATTTGTATTCGCAAAAGGTCGAAATTCCTTAGCGTGAAATAAGTAGGTTATGTTCGAAGGTTCGAACAAACCTTGCCTTTAACGTTACTTTGTGTTAAGGAATTGTAGGGGTTTGATGTTACCGAAATATTTTCCCCAAAATAGTTTAGGTAGCTTTTAGAATCGGTTAACAAAAATTTTCTTTTTCGAAGGCCTAGTTTTTGTTATGGGTCTCAGACGTCACCGAACCGTGTTAATATGGTCGTAGCCTTTTAGTTCCGGAGCCACCCATTGGACATGCTTTCTTGATTTATTCAGGCTTTCCCAAGATAACAGTCTCGGAGTGGGGGTGGCCGTGGTCTTTAAAATTCGGGGGTTTCCTAATAGGTCTTACGCCTCCGAGGTCTGGTAGCTTGGGCCGTCCAAGTTTGTTATCGGCCGGCAGTCCTCGTGTGAGAGCGTGATCATTCAAACTATAGCTATAAGTGGCCATTGGGCTCTTTACCTTTAGGGGATCGAAAGTAGGAAATTCTTTAAGGAATGTAAAGAAGAAATTTAAGATATATTAAAATATAAGATGATTTCAAGGAAGAGACTCTCTTTATTCTTGTGCATAATAAGAATGTATGTGTACATGCTTTTCGTTAGGGTTCGAGCAGTTTATATGGGCACGATTCATTTGACCTTTTGGCACTTACATTGAATCCTATCAATCGAGACCCTTCAGTCCTGAAATCTCTTTCCACGCTAAAGTTGATATCGGAGGGCAATGCTCCCAGTTTTCGAGGTTTGATTGAAGTGAGGCCTCGAATACTGCTTTGATTATTGTCACTGATTTTTTGTTACCGGTTTGTAGCCGGTCTTTGATTCTAAGTTAGCACGGTTTACTTGTTGCGTCATTAAAAACCTTGCTGAAAACCCATTTGGGAGGAAATCGGTTCAAGGGAAAAAGTGTGCAACACGTTCTTTCAGACCTAAAATCTCGTACTTTTCCTCGTCGATGACCTGCAAGAGTTAGTCCGAAATATAAATAAAATAAAATGAATGGGGACGCACCTTAGCAGTAATATCATTTTAGGTGAATTATATTCATTGTTCGGTAGCTATTCGCTGTTCATCATCCCCAGCTTGTAGGAACCTTTTCTAGTGATTTCGATGATATGATACGGCCCTTCCCAGTTCGGCCCCAACTTTTCCTTTTCGGGGTTCGGCTGTTCAACGTGACCTTCCTTAGCACTAAGTCCTCGACGTTGAAGTACCGAAGGTTGGCCCTCCTATTGTAATATCTCTTGATCCGCTGCTTTTGGGCAGGCAGCCGAACAAGGGTGGCCTCACACTTTTCATCCAATAATTCCAGGCTCGTTTTCATGGCCTCGTCATTTGATTCCTTTATTGCATATCAGAATCTGATTCTTGGCTCTCTAACCTCGACCAATATCAAAGCTTCGACTCCATAAACCAATGAGAACAGAGTGTCCCTGGTGCTGAACTTCGGGGTCATAGGATCGGAAAGAACTTCGGGCAAGAGTTCCTTCCATTTTCCTTTGGCGTCGATCATCCTCTTTTTAAGGTTCTGGAGTATGGTTTTGTTGGTTGATTCGGCTTGTCCATTCTCACTAGGGTGGTAGGGAATTGATAGGATCCTTTTGATCCTGTGGTTTTTGAGAAATTTTGTCACCTTGCTACCGATGAACTGTTTCCCATTATCGCACACGATCACAGGCATTCTGAACCGACATATGATATGGTCCCAAATGAAATTGATGACCTCCTTCTCCCTTACCTTTTCATATGCCTAGTCTTCCACCCACTTAGAAAAATAGTTAGTCATAAACAAAATAAATTGGGCCTTACCGGGTGCCCAAGGAAGGGAGCTGCCGATGTCCATTCCCTACTTCATGAATGGCCATAGCGATAAAACCAAATGTAGCAGCTCTAGGAGTTTGTGTATCATTGGAGCATGTCATTGGCATCCATCACATTTTTGTATGAACTCCTTCGCATCCTTTTCCATGTCGATCCAGTAGTAACCTGCTCTAATGTCACTCCCCAAACCTGGGGAGGTGTGGCTGGCACCCGGTGCCGTACTGGCCCGAGCGAAACACTTTGTAACATAGGTTGAGTTCGCTGAACTCATTCCTTTCGTAACTATCATGGGCCCACGTGGCCACGACTCATAATGTACAACTATAAGTGGGAAACACTGTATCAATAAACTATCATTCTTAAAACATGAATACATATGGGCCGTCAAGGCCTCTGGCATACTGTACAAACTGAACCTCTGTCTTCAAGGCCTCTAAGATTATTTAACATCAAACATGACAAGGCACCGACTTACCCATACGTCTATAGCAAAACTCTGACATAATGACTCATAGACTCGTGTGCACTCCGAATGAGGTGGAGTCTTACCGATCCTTCACTGAATGCAAACCTCATCTACTATGAGGGCTCATCAATCTGATTATCTATACCTGCAGGCATGATGATGCGAGGCTAGAATGAATAGTTTAATATGTAATATACCTTACATTTGAGGTGCTTTAATGATAAAAATACACTTGTTATGTGCTTAATAGAGTTTATTTTATGTGTAGGTGAATTGGAGATGGAAACAGAGCTAAAGGGATGCAAATAGTCGAAAATACGCAAATGGAGACACCTGGGCGATAGCCGGGCATTTTCCCCCTAAAGCCTGACCCTACCTGGCGTTAGGGGGGCGTTAGGGCCCAAACGCCAGGCCTGCCCTGGCCATAGGGGTGTGTTAGAGCCCAAACGCCCGGGGTCCCCAGTTTCGGCCAAATCCGAGTTTTGACGAGTTAAGTGTTTCCCGGTTGAAATAAAAGTCTCCTACATGGTTAGGGTTCACCCTAAACATATAAATAGACACCAAACAACACAACTTAAGGGGCACGGAGAAGATTCGAAGACGACGGAAGGCATTCAAAGGATTCAACAGAAGAAAACACCATAGAAGTGACAAACATTGATTTCTACATCTAGTATTCATTACTTTATATTTCAATTATGCAATTTATTTTAGTTTTAACTCTCAATAACATGAGTAGCTAAATTATTTAGTCTAGGGTTTTGGCAGAACCCGTTGGGGATGAATTCATTATGATGTTAATATATTTTTGTTGATTAATCTCTTTTTGTTCAACTATGTTCTTATTATAGTTGATTGAAATGGCCATCAATTAGCTGTGCCTATTTATTATGTATCTACTTGAGAGAGAGTACATATTTAGGTAGTTGATTGAACAACACCACTCCCGGAGTATAGACGAAAGTCATAACCGAGGGTTTAGAGGTTAGATTAGAGATAACGATACCTCGGGTGCAATCTAAAGTGAACTGTATTNTATGTATCTACTTGAGAGAGAGTGCATATTTAGGTAATTGTTTGAACAACACCACTCCCGGAGTATAGACGAAAGTCATAACCGAGGGTTTAGAGGTTAGATTAGAGTTAACGATACCTCAGGTGCAATCTAAAGTGAACTGTATTGTGATCTAGCTAGTGTAACTTGGAAGAGTGCATCTAGTAAATTATCATAATTAATTGAGAGAGATTTATGATAGGTAGAGCGTTCATGATTGACAGAGATATCCAATTAAACTATAAGAAATATTCAAAGAAGAACTCACCAACGGGGGAAACCATAACCGTAGACCGTTTATTATCATTGTTACATTAAATTGTTAGTTAATTGCTAGTTTATTATTATTGATTGTAGAATTAGTTAAAAATCACCCAATTGATATTCAAAGTGTTGAGAAACTTGATTAAGTAACAATTTAGTATTTTATAGACCCAATTGATACGTAAAAATTCCCTGTGGGATCGACTTTGGGTGTAATACCCCATATTATATTTGTAGCGCCCGTTTAGTCTTTCTATAAGACATAGTTGAGCGTGATCAAATTTTGGCACCGTTGCAGGGGAATTAACGGTATTATCAATTGAGTTGAAAGAAATACAAAATTATGAAACATAGTCAATTTTCTTTAAAATTTTTCGTTCCACATTGAACGTTTAACTTTTGCTAAGTGTTGCAGGTGCATGCCTAGAAACTCATCGAGGACTGNGTGGTAGACCCAGTCGCTCAAATAGGGGAAGAGGCTCCTTTATATGACTGGGCACAACCCACAGCCGAGAATTTGGCCACCGCGATATTGGTTCCTCAAATACAGGCCGATTCCTTTCAGATTACAAATAACATGCTGCACTTATTGCAGAACAAAGGACTATTCTCAGGGACATACATTGAAGTCCCCCAGCAACACTTGAAAAACTTCCTGTCGATCTGCAAAACACAGAGGCAGCCCAACGTCACTCAGGGTGCAATAAAACTGTTGTTGTTTCCATTCTCAGTGACTGGTGCTGCCCAGACTTGGCTTAACTCACTCCCCATCAACTCCATTACTACATGGGAGGAGTTAGTCAAGCAGTTCGTGAACAAGTTTCATCCACCTAATAAAATTGCTCAACAAATTGATGAAATCTTGAGCTTTAGACCGAAACCAGTGGAAACATTACAAGAGACATGGGAAAGATTTAAGAGCATGCTGGTTATCTGTCCACATCATGGCATTCCTGAGCAAATCGTGGAGAGAGAGTCAAATCTTACTTGATAAAATGGCACAAAATTCAGGATGGACAACAAGGAATGCACCAATTACTCCTGTAGTTCATTCAATTTCATTCGATCCATCTAACACTATTGCAGAGAACGTGGCCACCTTGATAACACAAATGAGTATACTTACAAAGAAGATGGAAGAATCGGGACAGAAACATCAGGTGCACATCGTTGACACAACTAATGGGGGCTTGTGCACATCTTGCATTAGTCAACCACTTGGTAATCACTGGAATGCAGAAAATAATCACCCTCCTTACCCAGAAAATATGAATTATGTGTCAAATTATGGAAGCCAGAGACAAGGGGGGAAGAATTGGGGCCAGCAAGTCCAACCATATAGGCCACCTCACCAACAACAAAACAGTGGAAATATGGGCGTCAGGGGACCGCAAGGTAATACAACACCATTTCAGAGGCCACAGGGTTATAATCACCAGAATCAGCAGCCACCATACTACCCTCCTCAGCAACAACAAGGGGGAAGGCAATAAGATGGTTTTGCTAGGTTAGAAGCTATGATGCAGCAGGTAATTAGGTCAAATGCCAAAATCAGTGAGAGANCTGGAACTTTACCTGCAGACACTCAGGTAAATCCTATTGACCAGGTTCCAAGGCAGCTGATGGGAAAATCATAGTATGTGTTGACTATAGGGATTTAAACAAAGCAAGTCCAAAAGCCAACTTTCCTCTACCCAACATTCATATCCTTTTTGACAATTGTGCTAAACATGAGATCCAATCTTTTGTGGATTGTTATGCCGGGTATCACCGAATCCTGATGGATGAGGAAGATGCAGAAAAGACCGCTTTCACAACTCCATGGGGAACATATTGTTATAGAGTCATGCCATTCGGTTTGAAAAATGCAGGGGCAACTTACATGAGGGCCATGACTACCATATTCCATGACATGATGCACAAAGAGATTGAAGTGTATGTTGATGATGTGATCATTAAGTCCAGAACACAAGATGACCACGTGCAAGACTTGAAAAGGTTC
>ML384703.1:0-16135 GCA_005239525.1 Nicotiana knightiana | reverse complement strand
ATTCCTATATTACTTGTCGACCACGTACACTTGCGTGTGCATTGGGAAATCAACCAACAGGACTCGTCAGATGATAAAGAACATTTTGGTATAAAATTTGTTGAGTTCCGAGACGTGGGCCCGGGGGTCGGGTTTTGGCATATTTTGGGTTTTGAGCTAAATTTTGTACTTTTCAATTGGAATGCATTCCTTTAGCATAATTTGATGATAAAGATCTGATCTTTACAGATTTGGAGCGCTCGAAAGTTGATTCGAGAGACAAGCGGGTTGTAGAGTAGCTTTTCGGGCTCCCCTCGTTCTTTTTATCTTGGACATTGAGATGTTCATGCAAAGCATAGGCGTCACAAGCGGTACACTGAACACCAACCCAATCGTGAGAAAGAAATTCTTGCAACTACGAAAACTACAACAACCTCCGTGAACAGACGCTTTGTCAGTTCATTTTTTATATAACTTCAATTCAATAATTAAGAAAAAAGGTAGTAAGTAATGTCTTTAAATCCTGTCCTGAGGGTATGAAATCCTGGACTTTGCATCCTTTCACGGATTTTGGAATGCAAAAACTGGAAATTTGGAAATATATTCCTTTTTAGGAAACTATTGAGTTGCGAACCCGATTTTAAAGCCTATGCTTAATAGTATTGATGTACTTTGATATAATTTGGGCTGCAACCCATGTTTGGGGCCTAGTGCCGATCTGTTTACCCCTTAGGGGTTGTTTTTACTATTTTCCTCACTTGATATATTATGATTTTCACTCAATCTTTTCTTGATAATTATTTTGACACTCAGAGTATTTTGATATTATTTCTTGAAAAAAAAATAAATCACTGTTTTGGGTCGAGAACCTGGTATAATGATGGCCCGAGTGGCATGTTGAGAGAGTCTGACTGAGTGAGGCTGCATGCCAATATTGTGATGATGTTATGATACGAGAGAGGCCGAGGGCCAATATTGTGAGTGATTTATGCCATGATGTGGCTGGCCGAGGGCCAATATTGTGAGTGATTTATGCCATGATGTGGCTTGTTATAGCGCTTGGGCTGTAGGAGCCTCTCCGGAGTCTGTATACCCCCAGTGAGCGCAAGTACCTACTGAGTGCGAGTGATGCCTGCGGGGCTGATACTGAGTGACTGTGATGTTGCCTGTTGGGCTGATACTGAGTGACTGTGAGGTTGCCCACTGGGCTGATACTGAGTGATGGTGAGGTGCTGAGGGAAATTGTTACGAGAAATGATTATGGCCCGAGGGGAAGATTTATGATGATTTTACTGAGTTTTTAACTGTGATTCACTTTGTTTTTTTTTCAAACTGATTTTACTGAGAGTTTTACTGAGATATATTGAAATTATACTTGTTTCAAAGGATTTCCGGAAAATGGTTTTCGAACTTATGTATTTGATGAATACTTTATGGAGACTTGGTGTTTTACTATTTTTTTGTGAATTGGTGTATCTGTGCTGTGTGTTTCGTATCTCTCAGACTGTGATTTATTTTTATTACTACTGAGTTGGCGTACTCATCATTACTCCCAGTGCCTCTGTGCACAAATCCATGTACCGATTCGGAGCAGTAGCTGTCTTCGTTCGTATTCAGCAACTTACGGGATTTTGAGGTAGCTGTTCAGTGTCCGCAGCTTCTCCATTTCCCTTTGTTTATTAGTATTAGTATTTATTTCATAGACATTGATTAAGACATTAGCAGAGTTAGTTTTATTTCTTAGATGCTCGTGACCATGCTGACTCCAGTCTTTGGAGAGTTGTTTAGAATGTTAGATTATTTTTGGGGCGTAAAAAATTAAAGAAATTATTTTATGCTTTAGTGTTGCTTGTTATTGATTATTGAAACATTATAATAGAACGGATGGGTAGTTATGTGATGGTTGGCTAGCCTAGTTCCACGATAGGCGCCATCACGACCTGTTAGGATTTGGGGTCGTGACAGGTCCGTCCCGTAGCAGCTGTAAAGTTTCATATTTTGTTTAAAATATATGATACTTATGTGTTTTAGAAAGAATTTCTGTAAATCAGGTTGGATGCCATGTTTAGGCCTTGTGCTAGTGTTGTTTGGACCCTTAGGCGCCTTTTCTTGCTATCCTCTCATTGTTTTCGGTTGGAAATCTATACTCAGTCATGATTATACTTATTTATGCATAACTCAGTCTTTATTACTCTTTTTTGATGCATATAAATATTGTTTGGGCTGAGTACTTTGTTTTACTGAGAGCCCGAGTGGCTTGAGAGGTTTTTGACTGAGTGAGGCCAATGGCTTGATTTGTGAGGATATTTATGAGATCGGGCTACACGCCGCAACATGTTTGATATAGGCCGAGGGCCTCATTGATTGACGGCATGATTTGGCTTGATATAACGCTTGGGTTGAAGGAGCCCCTCCGGAGTCTGTACACACCCTCAATGAGCGCAACTACCTATTCAGTGCGAGTGCCGAGTGCTGAGTGACTGGGAGGCATGAGTGATGGTGAGGTTTTACCGAGGGGCTGTATACGAGTGATTTTGAGGTTTTCCCGAGGGGCTGTATATGAGTGATGTTCCCCGAGGGGCTGATTATGATTTCATTATTTTTTGCTCACCTTTGCATTAAGCCTTTGTTTGAAAATTGTTGAAAGTTGTCTTTAAATTATTTTACTGGAATTGGATTTAAAAGAGCTGATTTGATTCAAACTCTGGTTTTAAAAGCATGATGTATTTTACTGAGTTTTTGTGATATGAACTTTACTTGCATTATTTCTCGTCACTATTTCTCAGTCTTTTTTTATTGTTGTTACTTACTGAGTTGGCGTACTCACATTACTTCCTGCACCTTGTGTGCAGATACAGGCGTATCTAGATACGATAGCGGCTGTTGACTATTCCGGTTGCTGATTTCTCGGAGATAGCAAGGTAGCTTCCTGGCGATCGTAGCCCTGCTCTTCTCCTCTTATCTTCCTATAGTTGTATTTAGCTATTTTCCAGACCATGTTAGTCTCGATATTGTCAGACAAATTATAGTAGATGCTCATGACTAGTGACACCCCAATGTCAGGCTTTTCTTTTTCGCGCTTTTGTTTGATTTGAACTCCTTTATGAAGGTTTTTATGATAAATAGCCTTGGAATTATCTTTGAAATGAAATATCGGTTTGTTTTGGAAATGAGTCGGCTTGCCTAGTTCCACGATAGACGCCATCACGACAGGGTTAGTTTGGATCGTAACACACTCAAAACAACATCAAAACACCAAATTACCCTCGGATTCAAGCCTAAGAACTTCTAAACTTCCAAATTCCGCAAACGACACCGAAACCTACCAAACCACGTCCGAATGACCTCAAATTTTACACACATGTCACAAATGACACCACAAACCTATCCCAACTTCCGAAAATTCATTCCGACCCCGATATAATGATTTTCCACTACCGACCAAAATCGCCAAATTTTCAATTTTCGCCAATTCAAGCCTAATTCTACTACGGATCTCCAAATCACATTTCGGACATGCTCCTAAGTTCAAAATCAAATGCGGAACTACTGGAACCACCAGAATTTGAATCTGAGACCGTTTACACATAAGTCAACATCCGATTGACTTTTTTAATTTAAAATTCTAAATAAGAGACTAAATGCCTCATAACACTCCGAAACCACTATGGACCCGGACCAACAAACCCAATATATCAAATATAGCTGAAAAGCACAAAAGAAGCAGAAATGGAGAAAATTGGGGCTATAACTCTTGAAACGACCGGCCGGATCGTTACAACACCACTATAAAAGATGTTAATTAGATACAAAACATAATATATCATGATTATCTTCATAAAAAATATATAGATAACCTACTTAGATTCTTAATCATTGCAAATTCAAAAGATAACCAATAGGAAATAACTATACATTCAACTATTTCATCAATGAAACATTTATTCTTTAATAAATAAATATTGATGTCAATTGTCATCACACATAGTTCATTCTAGTTCTAAATTGTATACACTTTTTATTGATAGACGAAAAAAATATGTGCAACGTACGTAGAGTTCACACTGTATGAAATTGTTATTTAATTATTATTTTAATATTTAAAACTTTAAACTAATAATTGCCGTTCCTAATTTAAACTATGTAATAACTCTTAATATATAAGAATTTAANATATATATATATATATATATATATATATATATATATTTTTTTTTTTTTATTTTTTTTTTCCTTATCGAATTTAATAACTCTTATCGAATTTTTTTAAAAAGACATAGGAGTAATATACTTAATGTAGTATAGATTTCCATGATTCCTGCAATTTTTTGTTAGTATGCCTAATATTTAGGAGTACTATTTTTACTTTCCCTACATAAATTTTTCAAGAATAAGAAAAAGTGTAGCGTGGTATTGAAAAGTCGAAAAGGTTTTCAGTGGAATATACGTCCACTCGAATATCACCGCTACATTTTTTCTTTTTATTATTTTTTAAACTAACCAATTTTTAGTTACTTCCTTTTCTTATTATTTTATATATAAATTAATATTGACAATTTTGATGTAACTTTTTAATGATTGTATTGATTGGAAGATGATGATCAAACTATATTATAAGTGTGAAAACTTTTAGGTAAAGTTAGTTTACTAAAATATAAATAAAAAGCTGAATTTCTATTTTACCCCACTTAAACATAATTTCTTTAATATTATTGTACCAAAAACCTACCTTTCAATAATGATGAATTAAGTTTTACAATAATGAATCTGGTAAATGGGTATAAAAACGGTGGAATAATTTTCTTACAACAGCCACTTAGTAGCCTATTCAATGCCTTAGAATTGCTTTTCATCTTTCTATACCTATTCAATGTTGGAAAGTTCTTTTCAACTTCCACGACTAAATTTTTTAAAACTTACGAATTGCCAAACTATTAAACTATTGACGTTCTCTTCGGCAAGTTTGATATCCATTCTTCTTCTTCTTCTTCTTCATTATTCATCTTCTGATCTTCAATGTGATGCTCTGTTATGCGTCTACGTCATGGATTTTTGTGATATTGACATATTGCTCATGTATCAACTCTCTTAACCGTATAAGCAAGCAATTATTTCCGCCATAAGTTTAAGTTTCGCAATTCTTGCAACGCATAGGCTGTCACGACCCAAAATTCACTAAGGTCGTGATGGTACCGGACACTATTGTTAGACAAGCCAACTCTCAATAGATAATTAAAATTCTTATTTTAGTATTTTGAAAATCGTTACTTTTTATTTCATTATAGAAAGATCAATTAAAGTTACCGAGTAAACAACGATGTTTTAAATAATTCAATCGACAAATACATCCCAAAGTCATCCCAGAACCCGGTGTCACAAGTGCATGAGCAATTTCTAAGAAAATAAAATGAAATACAATAACCGTCCAGAATACAAATGGGATAGTAAAGAAAGTACAACTCAATACTCTGAAGGAGATTCTGCTGGCTACAGGTCGTCTCGAGAGGTGCAACTCACCTAAGTCCCCATATCAACCATGCCATGGCGCCAAGCGGGGCCACCGGATATACATGTACATGTGCAACAAAATGCACAACAAGTGTAGTATGAGTATGAAAAACAACGTGTACTCAGTAAATATCCCGCCTAACCTCAAAGAGGTAGTGATGAGAGGTCGAATTTGACACTTGCTAGAGGTCAATTTTAATAAAATCAAGGGTGACACTAAACATGGATATCATAGATAATTAACAAATAGTGATAGGAAATAACAACCTCTTCCACATTTACAAAATTTAAATCTTCGTCATTTCAGTCGACAACTTATAATTCAAGGCCAGTAACAATTAATAATCACAGAAAGTACTCAGCAAATATCACGCGCAAGTAATGCCGAGGGTTGAACGGCTCAAACCAACGATAAATATAAATTGTGCACTACCGAAGGGTCGAACGGCCCGAACCATAGATGCATCTATTACCTCGCTCGCGAATCGATCATGCGACGCGGTCATATATAAATAATAGAGTTACCCCGCTCGCGAATTATACATGCGACG
Organism: Nicotiana knightiana; assembly: GCA_005239525.1. Taxonomy (NCBI): domain Eukaryota; kingdom Viridiplantae; phylum Streptophyta; class Magnoliopsida; order Solanales; family Solanaceae; genus Nicotiana; species Nicotiana knightiana. The sequence goes on along the minus strand of ML384703.1, from coordinate 10,097 downwards.
CAGGTACTCATATAAATAATAGAGTTACCCCGCTTGCGAATTATACATGCGACACAGGTACTCATAGATACACACATTCAAATAGTAAATTCAAACTTTATCAGGAAAATAATTACCCAAGGAAGTGATATTCTCTTTTAATGGTCCCGAAGATAGTATTTAAATATTTTCTAGAAATTCATTTGCCAAGTTCGATAAGTTTTAGACATTTTTAAATTTATCAGTAAAGTTACAAGTACGACAAATAAAATATACTTTTGGGTCCTAGACTACCCGGACATAGGCATAATAGTAGCTACGCACGGACTCTCGTCACCTCGTGCGTACGTAGCCCCCAAAAATAGTAGCACATGATTGATTATTTTACCTATGGGGACAATTCCCACTTGCAAGGTTAGAAAGGAGACTTACCTCGCTCCGAAGTTCCATAACCAGCATTCCACATCCTTCCAATGACTCTAGTCAATGCACAACGCTCCAAAACCAGCCAATAATTATTCAAACCCATTAATATATACCCAATTACTCATTGTAAGCTGATTAATAAAAATTCCTAACCCCGAACGAAAAGTCGATAAAATCACCCTTGGGCCCACGTGCCCGGATTCCGAAATATTTTGAAGATAAAGATTACCCATAACTGTACGAACTCAAATATATAATTATCTTTCAATTTCATGCCCAAATTCACAGTCAAAATCCAAAAATACAAATTCTATGTCTTCCCACCAAAACCCCAAATTTCTAAAACTTTTCTTGTTAAAAATCTATACATAATCAATGTATTTAACTCAAGGTGGGTGGGGATAGCTTACCTTGCTATATATGATGAAACCCCCTCTTCAAACCCTCCAAAAATCGCCCAAGCCAAGAGAAAAATGAAAGAAAGTGGCCAAATCCCGCTTTTAAAATAACACACTGCCCAGACGCCGCACCTGCGGCCTCGCAGGTGCGGCCCAAACCTCGCACCTGTGCACTCCCCTTGCCCGACATGGATCAGCACTTGTGTCTCCTTTTCCACATCTGCGCCTTTGCAGGAGCGGACACAACCTCGCACCTGCGTCCTCAGCCAAGCCAGTACATTTTCCGCTTCTGCGACACCAAGGCTGCTCATGCGGCTCCGCACCTGCGGCCAAAACCTCGCAGGTGGGGTTACACAAGACACCAGCAGCCTAGCCTTTCTCAAACTTCCAAATTCGATCCGATAACCACCCGGAATCAACCCGGGTCCCTTGGGACCCCGTTCAATCACACCAACCAGTTCCAAAATATAATGCGGACCTGCTTGAGGCCTCAAATAACGTTGAAACAATGGATCGCAACTCTATTCAATCTTTATGAACTTTGAAATTTCCATCTTCTACATTCGATGCCGAAACCTATCAAATCACGTTCGATTGACCCCAAATTTTGCACACAAGTCACATTCAACATTACGGACATGTTCCAACTTTCGGAATCCGACCCCGATATTAAAATTTCCACTACCGGTTCAATTCCTCAAAACCTTCAACTTTTTATCTTTATCCAAATGACTCCAAAATGACCTACGGACCTCCGAATTCACTTCCGATCACGTTCTTAACACCAGAATCACCATACAGATCTATTCTCAGACTCGGAATCCCAAACGAACATCAAGAACATTGAAATACACTTCAACCTATACTTATGAAATTTCTTCTAAAATACTAACTTCCACAATATGCACCGAAACACTCCTGGGACATCCAAAACCCGCTCCGAACATGCGCCCAAGTCTGGAATCATCGTACGAACCTGCTAGAACCTTCAAATCCTGATTCTGAGGTCGTTTACTCAAAAAACCAATCTCAGTCAATTCTTCCAACTTAAAGCTTTCGAAATGAGAATTTTCTTTCCAATTCGACTCCGAACTTCCCGAAATTCAGTTTCGACCACTTTAGGTAGGTTGGTTACTATCGTAATGAAGTAGTACTATTGGGTGGCTGATGAACTAAGAGCTAGAACTCTTCAGTCATGGTTGTCATGCTTTGGTCTTTTTAGTTGAAAAAACTAAGGTTGCAAGAATTCTAAGAATTGACCTCAATACAACTTTTTAATGGCCTTGAGGTAAATACAATGATTCTTGAAAGGACAATTTTGTTGTCTTGATATGCACAAGCTTTCTGATAATTCTCACATGATAATACTGTTTAACCAAAGAATTGGATTCTTAATCAAGGCTATTTTAAGAAGTAATCGGGCTTATGATAACCAAAAAGATTAGCTAATAATATGATTTAGACTTGTAAATAAGAAAGCAATAGGATAGCATAAAAGTAAGTATATTTCAGTAGTGGTTCGAACATTTCCATACAAGTGAGATTTTACTCCCTTTTATAGGAAATTTCTTAATATAACGTCTACTCTTCTTAATGATTGAGAATTAGTGAATATTTATATCATTAATGTAGCATTACAATAGGTAATCATAACTGTTGCGTGAAAATTCTGTAACATTTAGCTCATTGATTGAAGATCTGTGAATCTGCCCTTTATTCTGCCTTGGTTCATTTTGACTGTGTCTCTTCAACTTCTCGATTAGAATGGAGCTTCCGCTTCTAATTATCTCGTGGGTGTTTACCCCGTACCTCTTTGCTCCGTAACTCTTTCCAAGATTTCATCCACCTGTCGCCCTTCCATTGTTCCACGTATACTGCTTTGTCATCCAAGATATTACACGTGTAATGTCTATTTTTTACCAATACATATAGTCCCCCCACTTACCATTTATTTATCAATTGAATATTTGGTAAGTGGATACTCATTTATGGCGGGAATTTTTTTCCGCCGTTTTACTCGTACCATTGCATCTGTCTCTGAACGTACGCGTCGCTTGTCACTTCTATTAAATGCATGTGCCATGTGGTGATTCCGGATTGGTTCTGCAATTCATCAGCGCACTTTAGGGCTTTTTGCGGCTGCATCAGTCACGAAGTGACAGTTTTAATAATGACTTTCACATCAGTATCTTTTCATTTTTTGATGGTTTCCTTCGTGTATAAATACTCATTTTAGCCTTTGCTTCTACGAAAAACTTCTAACTTTCTTTTGCTGCTTGCAAGTCCTTATTTCATGCAAATATGTCTTCTTTAAACCAAGACCCCAAAAAAGTAATAATAGTCTATGAACTATCTCCTTCTTTTTCTCCGATCCGGAGTAGGAGGGGCGGTAGATTAAGGAGTTTGGGCTCAACACCTTCTAGAATGTCTTCTTCTTCTCAACGTAACATTACTCCCCCAACAACTTCTAGGGTTATTGTTACTCCATCTTATTCTAGGGCTAGAGCTTCTAGATATTTCTAAGAGTAGAGAGTCCAGTGAACCACTTCGCGAACCAAAGGTAGATGAGATTGTACCCGCTGAATTTTCTTTCATAAATGATAGTGAATCCATAAGAAAAAAGCTTTCTTCCATGACGTCTCATGATCGCGCTGATCTTTACCCTACTCAAATTATTGAGGGTTTGATTTCTCTTGTGCGCAGAGACTGTTATTGGAAATTTGATTTCCCGGTCTTGGTCCCTAGTGAAAATCAAAGGATAACTTCTTACAAAGAAGGCTATTCTTTTGTATATACCTACCCTTTTACTTTGGGTTTCAGGCCTTCCATCGACCCTGTTATTATAGAGTTTTGTCGATTTTTTAACGTGCGTTTGGGACAAATCAGTCCTATCGTCTGGAGGGCAGTAGCATGCCTCAGATATTTGGCTAACTTAGCTTCACTTCCTTTTACCTTTTATCATCTTATTCACCTCTACTCTCCCAAGTTATTCCGCCAAGGAATCTTTACTCTTGTGGCTAGGAGTAAGAGAGTTTTAGTCAATCCTGATGATGATAAAAATAGAGGTTGGTATGCCAGGTTTGTTACTGCCTCTACAAGTGGATTAGTAGGTGAAGAAAATTTACCCTTCCCTGAGAAGTGAAACTTTGCACTTAAGTTTTTGTTTACTCACTTATTTCCTTATTGTTGATAGATGTTCAGTACCATGACTGCTTTTTGTCTTTTTTCAGCAACCATGGGAACCGTCAAGGAGATTTTCGGTTTCCGTGGTTGGGTAGAAAAATTGTTGTTGATCGCTCCAATGGAAGAACGTTCTTGGAAATACCTTTCTACAAGGTTTGGTTGGAAAGTAAAAACCCATGGTAGGTTTTTTTTACGTTTCCCTTTTCTCTCTTTTTGGAAATTCTCTAATCCCTTTTGTTTGCTAGGGTTTCCCGCTTGTGGTGTCACCGCTGCTGCTATAACTACTTTGAAGCTCTCTTTGGCCAAGGCTCAAGAAATTATCTTACTTCTTCGTCAAAAAGGAAAGCGGATAGGACTCAAACCTTAGAAGATGAGAAGGAGCAGGAGGAAGGCTCATTGGTTCGTAGGCCACGAGCAAGAAGAAGAGTCATGTATGGTGACGAATCTGCTCCCCTTACTGGTCCATCTTTCGTGCCTGAGCCCAGTCATTCTACCCTTGCATACTCTGAGGAGGAAACTTGTTCTGCAGCCACTGAGTTAGTTGATCAATTGTTCCATCAAGGTTTTGGCTAAATTTTAGAGGAGACGCCTCTTGCCATCTTTCCTCCTTCTGCTCCAGTGGAACTTCAGTCGGCCGTGCCTGTTGCGGTTTCTACTTCCCTGTCTGTGCCACCCGTGGCTCTTTCATCTACCCCTACTACCGTGCCTTCTATTATTGAAGTAGGGTCTTCTAGCAATGGGGATATGAATAAAATTATGATCGAGGTTCCTGCGGAAGGTAGCCTCTTAAAGAAATCAGGCCAGGCAGATTTGTGGTTGAAGCCTTTGATTGGCCCGGTTGAAAAGTCAAAATTGGAAAGTCATAGCTCATTAACGTGGATGAATGAGATTGTACACTCATCTTTGAAGGTAACCTTCCTGTTATTTCTTCTTAACACTAGCCTTGGCCGTATCTAATTTTCCTTTTTTTTTTGTAGATCAATCTCATTGGTACATAGTTGATGAAAAGGATCGTACATACATAGCAGTTAATGAATGACCACCATACCGAGGCTGATAACTGGAAGGAACAATTTGAGTGGCTTCAACTTGATATGGAAGCAGTAGAAGAGGAAAAGTTCACCTTAGAGCAGCAGGTTAGAGTAATTGCAGTGGAATTGGCCATTGAGAAGGCTTCATCAAGTCAAGCAGGCAAGGAGTCTTCCTTTGCAGAGCAGCTTTCCCATGCTACTGAAGAGATAAGAAGCTTGAAGGCTTTGTTGGACCAGAAGGAGGCTTATGCTGGTGAACTTGTGCAATCACTTACTCAGTCCCAAAAGGACCTCCGTGAATCTTCAAACAAGATTCAGCTTCTGGAAAGATCTCTTGCCCCTTTGCAGGCTTCTTATGACGCTATCTTGGTTGAAAGAGATGAGGTGAGAGTCGCTATTGAACAATGGGAGAAATATTACGAGGCTCTTGATGATAAGGAAACTGTTAATGTGAGTTGGGCTTAATTGAATGCCCGGCTTGACACATTGACGGAAATGGGCCAAGAAAATTTTGACTTAGAAGCTGAAATTTCCATGACTAAGGAGACGATTGAAAAGTCTTGGCAAATTCAAAATTTTTCATCACCTGAAGTTGAAGTTCCAATGGGTGATGAGATCGTGCTTGATGAAGCTGTTGCCCAAGCCTCTCCATCTCAAGCTGCTCCTCCTGCTGATGAAGATAATCCTCCCAGTGCCTAGTGAAAGTTTATCAACCCCTCTCTTTTTCTTTTTTGGAACAATTGATAGTTACCCCGGTCCCATTTAGGGTGGAGTTTGGTTTAGTAAGTCCCCAATGACAACTTAGGGCAACTTTGTATAAACAAATTTGTTTTAAACTAAGTTAATACTTAGTTTTTACCATTATATAATATTAATATTTACATTTCTTAGCATGACTTGTGTTTTTTCGAGTTTTCGTTTTACTCTTAAGTGTTTGCATGCTTTACGTTCGGGTTTTTGTTTTACCCCTTTGGCATTTAATTTTTCATTAAAAGATGCTTCAGTATTTCGTGTCTTTTTGAAGTAAGCACGATTTATAAAAGAGGGCCCTTTTATGAAAGACACTTAATTAAGAAGACGTCTCAACTTCATAATGGTGTAAACATACAAAAAAGAGATAGGAATTCACATATTTTTTTCGAATAATGTTTTGCATAAAGTTTTTATATTATTCAAACTCTCTTAATATTTTACATGTGTTTGAGCATCGTCTATGACTCTTTCGTAACTGTTTTCATTTACAACAGGTTTTGAATAAACACGGGGGTATGAATTTCTTCCCGTAACTAAATTCTGCCTTTAACCTAAACATTCGTTTATATTCACGAGTATGTTCTTTGTAGGTTTCTGAATCAAGCTTTGTATTTTTGTCTTTGGCTCTTTGATTCTACTCGTATTTTGATTTTTTGGGAAAAATGGATCTTCAGACTTGAACTTTGACTCTTTTGATAGTCTTCTTTGCCTCTTCCATACTGTATAGTTCCCCAAGTGTTTGAGCTTTGAAGAATTAAATCTCGAGCACTTGACTATTCCTTTCTTGTGGTCCTTTTCTTGAAAGGAAAAACATACGGGACTCAAAGGTATATAGTTTATATGATGACTGCTTAACCCTTTGAAACGTCCATCAGAAAGTTGTAACCCTAGACGGTCTTTTAAGTTTTTCCTCATGTCTATTTAGGTCTAATATCATCATCTGGTTATGGGTTAGCTTTTTGCCTATCATCTAAAATGGTTAGTATTTAGCTTTTTGCCTATCATCTAAAATGGTTAGTATAATTTTAACTGTTCTAAATAAAATTGAACGTAATGATACCTGACCGTGGGTATTCGTTTTCCTTATAAGTAATATTTCTTCAAGTGAACAACATTCCAACTTGTTGGTAAAATTCTGCCATCCATGGTTTAACTCATAAGCACCTTTTCCAGCAATACCACGCACTTTGTAGGGTCCTTCCCAATTTGGATTTAATTTTCCTGCTCCAACCTCCTTTGTCGATTGAAAAACTTTCTTAAGGAAAAAGTCTCCAATTTTGAAATACCTGAGGTGAGATTTTCTATTGTAATATCGCTCTACGATTTGCTTTTGAGCTTCCATACGTATTAAAGAAGCTTCTCTCCTTTGCTCGAGTAAATCCAGATTTGTCCTCAACTCGTCATTCTTTGTTTCTTCTGTTGCTGTTGTGAATCTCATGCTCGGTTCACCAATTTCCACTAGTATTAGAGCTTTTGAGACGTAAACAAGCGCGAATAAGGTTTCTCCCGTGTCTGTCTTTGCAGTAGTTCTATAAGCTCATAATACTGCCGGTAGTTCTTCAGGCCAATTTCCCTTAACTTTTTGCAAATGTTTCTTCAGATTGTTAACAATGATTTTATTTGTTGACTCAACTTGCCCATTAGCCACGGGATGATATGGTGAATAAGTGATTCGTTTGATTTTCCAACTTTGGAAGAATTCTGTGATTTGAGAGCCTATGAATTGTGGGCCATTGTCACATACAATTTCCTTTGGTACACCAAAATGGCATATGATGTTTCACCATATGAAACTTTTCACTTCTTTTTCTCGCACCTGTTTAAAAGCATCTGCGTCCATCCATTTTGAGAAAGAATCTGTTAATACAAGTAAAAATCGTACCCTTCCTCTGGCTGGGGGTAGAGGTCCTACTATATCCATTTCCCATTTCATAAATGGCCAAGGTGATACAACCAGGTGTAGTAATTATGCGGGCCGATGCATATTGTTAGCATATCGCTGACATTTATCGCATTTAGCTATGAAATGTTCAGTGTCTTCTTCCATCTTAGGCCAATAGTACCCTACCTTGGTTAGGGTTTTGACTAAGGATCTTGCACCTGCGTGGTTCCCACAATGTCCTTCGTGTACTTCTTTCATCACGTACTCAGTTTAATTTTGGTCCAAGGCACCTTGCTAAGGGACCTCCAAATATTTTGCGATACAGAGTGTCACGAAATAGGAAGTACCGTGCAGATTTTCGGCGAAGTGCTTGAGCTTCTTTCTTATCTTCAGGCATGGTACCATTCTGCAAAAAAATTATAATTTCGTTTCTCCAATCCCAGGCTAGATTATTAAATGTTACCTCATTCTTGTCCTAGTCAATTGCTGAATGAAATAATTATATCACAATAGCATTGTCTTTATTCGTTACATCGGTAACTGTTACAAGATTAGCTAATGCATCCGCTTCTGCATCTTCCTCTCTAGGTACTTGCATAATCTTCCATGAGTGGAATTGCTTCACTAGGACTCGTTCCTTATCCAGATACTATTGCATTCGAGTCTCTCTAGCAGTATAAGTCCCCTACATCTGGTTCACCACTAGTTGAGAGTCACTTTTGATCATGATCTGCTCAATTGAGAGTTCTCGTGCTAATTCGAGTCCTGCAATGACAGCTTCGTACTCTACTTCATTGTTAGTAATGAGATAACATTTAATAGCTTGCCTTATCTTTTCAACCGAAGGTGATATTAAAACAATTCCCAACCCGGCTCCTTTGATATTAGAAGAGCCGTCGTTGAATATAGTCCATATTCCTGGATTATCTCCGGTAAAGATTTGTAACTCTTTTTCTACTTCAGGAATTAAGCTAGTGTTAAAATCTGTGACAAAATCAACTAAAATCTAAGACTTTATTGCAGTACTAGGTTGATAGACTATGCCATATTCACTTAGTTCTATTGCCCATTTAGCCAGTCTACCTAACAGTTCTTGCTTATGCAAAATATTTCTCAAAGGACATGAAGTTACAACAGTAATTGGGTGACACTGAAAGTATGGTCTTATCTTTCTAGCTGCCATGATTAGAGCCAGGACTAATTTTTCTAGATGAGGATATCTACTTTCAGCATCTAGTAAGGACTTACTTACATAGTAAATAGGAGATTGCTTACCTTTGTCCTCCCTTACCAAGACTGCACTTACAACTATTTCTGCCACAACAAGATAAATGTATAACCTTTCCCCTTCCTTTGGTTTAGACAGTATTGGGGGATTCGATAGATAAGCCTTCAAGTCTTTAAGAGCTTGTTCACATTCTTCAGTCCATTCGATCCGATTCTGCTTCTTTAGTGCTGAGAAGAATTTAAAACTCTTCTCTGAAGATCTGGAGATGAATCTTCCTAAAGTTGCAATCCTACCTGTTAATCTTTGAACTTCTTTTTTGCTCGTTAGAACATCAGGTATTTCTTCAGTAGCTTTAATTTGAGCAGGACTTACTTCAATGCCTATATTTGATACGAGAAAACCCAAAAATTTACCTGATTCGACGCCAAAGGCGCATTTTTCTAGATTTAAATCCATGTTATACCTGCGGAGGATCTCGAAAGTAGTCGAGAGATGTTGGAAATGATCTTTTGCCTTCGTTGACTTTAACAACATATTATCAATGTACACCTCCATTGTTTTCCCCAGATGTTCCTGGAACATCTTGGTTACTAGCTTTGATACGTGGCTCCAGCATTTTTCAAGCCAAAAGTCATGAATTTGTAACAATAAGTCCCCCTATTTGTAATAAATGAGGTTTTTTCCTCGTCCGAGGGGTCCATTTTTATCTGATTTTAACCAGAATATGCATCTAGAAAGCTTAATAATTCATGACTTGTAGTGGCATCAATCATTTGATCTATGTGCGGTAATGGAAATGAGTCTTTTGGGCATGCTTTATTCAGATCCGTATAATATGCACATACTCTCCATTTACCGTTCTTTTTAGGTAGCACTACGGTATTAGATAACCAATTAGGATATTTTACCTCACGTATTGAACTGATTTTTAGGAGTTTTTGTACCTCTTCATCGATCACTGCTTTCTTTTCTTTAGCTTGACAAGTACGAAGGATNCTAATAGGGTTTATTTTATGTGTAGGTGAATTGGAAATGGAAACGGGGCTAAACGGATGCAAATACGTCGAAGAATACGCGAAAAGGGACACCCGGGCGATAGCCAGGCATTGGAGCCAAACAGCCTGACCCAGCCTGGCGTTACCCAGGCCTTAGATCCCAAACGCCAGGGTCCCCGGGACGGCCAGAAATCGAGTTTTGACGGGTTTTAAGTGTTTCCA
>ML384702.1:557-23415 GCA_005239525.1 Nicotiana knightiana | reverse complement strand
ACACTATCAAGAGAAGAAGATTGATCTACAAGAACTTGACTATCCCTAGCAAAAACAAACTCAGCAGGGATAATTTCATCGACTCCAGGCTCACAAAGGCGTTCGCCTCTACCTCTAGACAAAGACCGAGAAACCCTAAATCTCGGAGAAGCTGGAGTTCTAGTGGAAGGAGGAGGAACTATCTGAGAAGAAGAGGAATCCCTCGAAAGAGTGGATCCTAGACTTCTAAGTCTACCACCCCTCTGACTCGTAGTCGGAGCAGAAGATGGCGTTAAACTTTCAAGATCTATTACTCTTTGAGGTTGGTTTGAAGAATACATGTTTACAAAGGTGAAGAAGAAAGTTCTATACAAAAGACAAAGTTAGAAAAGTGTTTTCTGGAACAAAGAAAAGAAAACATGTATTTATACTTGAAGACAATCATCAAACATGAAGAAAAAGGAAAATAATGATGAAAAGTCATAATTGAAGATGTCACTTCGAGACTGGCACAGCCGCAAAAAGCCCTAAAAGGTGCCGAGTAAATGCAGAACCAATCCGAAAAGGACACGTGGTATGAGCATTAAATGGAAGTGACAAACGACGCCTATGGTGCAGAGAAGGATACAATGATTCAAGGAAAAGCGGCGGCAAAATATTCCCGCCATAAATGAATATCCACTTACCAAATATTAATCGTTAAATATATGGTAAGTGGGGGGACTATCTGTATTGGTAAAAAAGAGTTTCACACGTAATCCAGCTTTTGACAACTCAGCCAGTGACGTGGACACAGGAAAATGCGACAGCTGGATGTGATTCTTTGAAGAGGTACGGTACAAAGAGGCACGGATCAGTAAACCCACAAACTTATCATCCACGGGAAACTCAACTTGATAAAAACGAGAGAGAGGCACGGTCAAAATGAATCTAGACAAAGCTACGAGCAGATTCAAGGACCCACAATTGATTACTTGAACGTTATGTAACCGAACCCCAATTATCGTTATCCTTTGTAACGCCTCATTAATGTAATTAGTCATTAATGAGTAACCATAGCAAGAGTCGCACGTTATAATAATCTCCTATATAAGGGAGAGGAATACAGCTTGTAAAGGCATCTGATTCTCGAATACAATCAACTTCGATTTTCTATATTTCTGCAATATTGTCTATTATTCATTTTTCTCCATTACCTTGATTATCAGTAACCCGTATTCATATTATAAATAAGCTTTAGTCGAAGGGTCTAATTATTTGGTTAAACAATCACCCTTCGTTCTTTTACCTCACAATATCATGGCACGGCATTATCCTTCGTGCATTAGCTCTCATATCATGGCACGACATCACCCTTGTGCTTTTACAATCACAATATCGGCGCGGCATCACCCTTGGTGCATTATCATTCACTCAAAATCTCACGCACGGCATCACCCTTTGTGCTTTTACACTCTCCTCACCCAAACACATCAAATAATGGCAATCCAACAAAGAAAATTAATGGTATAAACAAGAATAGACCATAACATCCCGACAAGGGAGTCAACAGGGGAATTAGTACCATCACGGCAAGGGAAAACAACTATATCCAATCTCACTTAGTGCATAACTTCACATAAAAATCTTCGACTGAAACTAATACTCAACACTATTCAATATCAAGGAATTTTCACCAACATGGATAACAATAAAGTGAAACTCAAGTATTACTTAACGAAAAACCACATAGATCACAATATTCGACTCACGGGCATGCTTGACACCAACGTATAGGTACTCGTCACCTCTCCTATACATTGAACACGATACTTACACATAGAAAATAGGACACAACACCTATTCCCTCAAGCTAAGGCTAAGCGAAACACTTACCTCAAATTCCACGACCAAACTCAAGCTTCGATTACCGTTTTCCCTTTTTAATTTGACTCCAATTCACTTGTATCTAGACATATTCAACTCAATAACATCAATAAGTGCCAAAAAATTCCATCCCAACGCTTAATTATAGGTTTTACATCATTCTTCCCAAAAAGACAAAAATCAACTGCGAGCCCGCTTGGTCAAAACACGAGGTTCGGACCAAAACCCGATCACCCATTCACCCACGAGCCTGAATATGTAATTAGTTTTGAAATATGATCTCAAAATGAGGTCTAAATTCCAATTATTCAAAAAGCCCTAACTCTACCAAATCCCTAATTTTATACCATAAAAACCCTATAATTCTTGATAATAGTTTAAAATCATTAGGAAATTGAAAGAAACTAGTTAGGGGTCACTTACCTATGATTTGGGAATGAACTCTCTTGAGAAAATCGCCCTTGGTCTCCTATTTCGGTGAAGAAATGAAAATGAAATCGGGTAAAGCATCTAACTTAAACACACTGCCCGACCCTCGCACCTGCGGTGCCTGGGTTGCACCTGCGGAAATGGGCAAGGCCACTGGAGGCAGCACCTGCGGAGGTGCATCCGCATCTACGGAACCGCTTCTGCGGAGATTTTGTCGCACCTGCGGAATTGGGCTGACTAGAGTTGGACCGCACCTGCGGCTGGGGATCCGCACCTGCGGTCTCGCACCTGCGGCTCAAGGCTCGCAGGTGCGGGCACGTAGAACTGGTGCACCAGTAGTGATTCTTCAACTCTGCACACCCCGGAACCTACCCGAAACTCACCCGAGCCCTCGGGGCTCCAAACCAAATGTAATGACCTGACAGGTCCTTTCACATTATCGAACCCCGTTCCCCTAAATAAAACTTACCATAGCGGCTTATTATGATTTATGACTTGCAGGGACTGGTGATTCGGGATTCAGAAGTGTTTAGAGTGCTATAGGAACACATGGTTCCTTAAGGTTGGCCGTTAAAGTCAAGTTTCACTTCGGTCAACATTTTTAGGAAACGACCTAGGAACCGAGTTCCGACAATTTCGGTAGCTTCGTATGACGATTTCAGACTTGGGCGTATTTTCGGAACGCGTTTTGGATGACCCGGGGGAGTTTCGGCGCCCAATATCGAAATTTGAGTTTCCTTAAGTTTGAAATTTGGTTGGGAACGTGTTTTTGTTTTATCGAGGTCTGAACGGAATTTAGAGACCGTGAATAGTTCTGTTATGTCAATTATGAATTGCTTGCAAAATTTGGAGTCATTCCGAGTAGTATAGTTCGGTTCGGCGCATTGAATGTGAATTCTAGAACTTTAAGTTCAAAGTTTGATTCAATTTGGTTTTCGGGACGAATTCTTAGTTTCGTTGTTGTTTTTCACGTTCCGAAAATTCGAGCGAGTCTGTATCATGAATACAGACCTTCCAGTGACATTGGACGGGGTCCCGAGGGGCTCGGGTGAGTTTCGGACCCCTCAAAGTTTAATTCAAAAACCAGATTTTTCACTGACTGGTTTACTTCAGTGCGATCGCATAGAAGGAACTGGGCAGGGGCAGTAAATGCCCTATGCGTTCGCACAATAGGCACCGCGATCGCGATGGGTTAGGCTCCTGACCCAGTGCGATCGCACACCCCATCCGCGTTCGCACAAGAGCCCAGCCTTGGGCTAGCCCAGCTATTCCTTACCCTGTGCGTTCGCACAGAAGGCCCATGAGGGCCTGGTTACTTAAAGCTCTGCGATCACACTGCCCAAGCTGCGATCGCATAGGGTAGACCACTGGGTATTGTGTTTTTATACACGGGATTTTATTCATTTTCTTATCTTCTTCTTCTTCCTTGGGATGATTTCGACCATTCAAGAGGGTAAAACGACCTAGTTATTGAAGGTAAGTAAATTCTACTCTAATATTAACTTCATGCATGGATTACAAGCTAAATTAACTACCTAAATTAGTGAAAAATCAATAATTGGGTAGTAACCTTGGGCTTTCGATAATTTGAGAATTTACCTATGAATTAGTTATGAAATCAAGTAGAAATCGTTTATTAATGATCCTTAGGCTATGGGTGAGTATTCCCTTCAAAAATTTTTGGAATCAGAGCATGCGGGCCTAGGGTTGGATTTTAGAATTTCTTCAAGAATGGTGAATTTGGATAAGTAGTAGAAGAATTCTATGCTTTGAATATAAATTGATATATTTGCAAAACATTTGGCTAGTTTCGAGTCTGTGGGTGTCGAGTTCAAAGTTTCGGGCGCATTCTTGACCCAGGGAGTAGGTGCGACGCGAGGTGAGTCTCCTTTCTAACCTTGTAAGAGGGAACTGTCCCCCTAGGTGATTTAAATGCTATATGTGATAATATTTGGGGGCTACATAGGTACAAAGTGACGAGAGTCTGTACGTAGCGGCTATTACTATTATGTCTGGGTAGTTAGGCCCACATCCTGCCTTGTGTTTTCTTGATATGAACTATATGCTTAATAAATTAAATGTTACATGCTGCTTACTTCCCTGAGGTTATGGAATTTGAGAAAACTTGTAAGGAATTGTTCAGTGAAAGTAATTTACAAAGGAATAATGTGTGTGCGTGTGACCGCTTCACAATTTACATTCCGCGAGCGGGTTGTGATTTCCCCCATTCTTATGGGAACGGGTCGTACGCTACGGCGGATTGAGAGATGCATTTTTGCTACGGATCGTTTGATCCTCGGCAGTGCATAGAGAGGATTGAGAGATGCACTTTTGGTATGGGCTGTTCGATCCTCGGCAGTGCTTAGAGAGGATTGAGAGATGCACTTTTCGTACGGGCCGTTCGATCCTCGACAGTGCATAGATGTGAGTACTTTGTGGAGAGGTGCACTTATGGTTCGGGCCGTTCGACCCTCGGCAGTGCACGAACATGACTATCTTATGACTCCGGCCGGTTGTCCTTACCCTGCATGCGCATGATTTATTTGTTACTAAATTCATGGATATTGATTTGACAGATATTTGGGGGAAAGTGAAGTGGTAATTGTTTTATTCATTCCCAATACTTTTCTTGGATTTCATTACCTTACATATATATTTGTTGCTTCACTGCCTTTACATGCCTACCGTTTCTATTATATTCTGCTAAATTATATCGTTGGACCTTAGTGAGTGTCATGTCGACCTCTCGTCACTACCTTTTCGAGGTTAGGCGGGATACTCACTGGGTACATATATATTTATGTACTCATGCTACGCTTCTGTACTTAATTGTACAGGTTCTAAGGCTGGTGCATCTGGTTGTCGGACCGAGCTTGACTTGATATTTGACAGACCTGACTTCACGGTGAGCTGCTTTTCTCCTGGAGATCTCCGGCAGCACCATGGGGTTTTCTTTTGCTTATTTCCCGTCTATTTCCTTCAGACACTGGGACTGTATATTATATCTTTTGTATATTCTGTTAGTATGCCTGTAGCACTTGTGACACTAGTTCCTGGCACACACGTGTTAGTTGTTATGGATTTCGGGTTTGTATATATTTTGGCTCACGCCTCTTCATGACTGTTTTTGATTAAAACTGGCTATTTATCCTTGTCGAATCATGTTTTAAGTTTTAAAAACTGAGTATATTTTAAAGTGTTTAATCTAATAAGAAGGAACCTTTATTAAATTGAGAGTCGGCTTGCGTGACCCCGCTGTTGGGCGCCATCATGACCTAAGTTAGGATTTTGGGTCGTGACAACATGGTATCAGAGCACTAGGTTCACGTAAGTCTCACGAGTCGCGGGCAAACCCAGTAGAGTCTTGCGGATCGGTACGGAGACGTCTGTACTTATCTTCAGGAGGTTGTAGGGTGTTAGGAAACCTCTCTTTGTTCTTATTCTATCGTGCAATCGATGATTTACTAAATTCATTCTTCTATTCTCTCACAGATGGTGAGGACGCGTGCATCTAATGTTCCAGACCAGGGAAGGTCCGCTACCCCCACTGTCCGAGGCCGCGGCAGAGGCCGGGGGAGGGCACCGGCCCGTGGTAGGGGACGAGGGCGTCCCAGAGCTATTCCTGTTCGGCCGCTAGAGGACCCTATTATAGAGGAGCAGGACGAGGTGCCTCCAGCAGATCCTGCACCAGTAGACTTCATGATGGCGTCGGGCTTCCAGGCAGTCATGGGTCGTATGATGAGATTTATGGACATTATGTCCCAGGATGGTTTATTTCCAGCAGATCCTGCCACTTCTCAGACGGGAGGGGGAGTCCAGGCCCCTACTGCCCAGGCTGCAGGCCAGATAGTAGCATTACATCATACCCCGGGTACACTGCCTGTGGGTGGGGTCTAGCCTGTTGCAGCAGCACCTGAGCCCGGACCAGCTGCAGACGGTGATCCGCATAAGTTATTCGATAGATGGACTCAATTTCACCCTCCGGTCTTTGGGGGTGAGGGAGGTGAGGATGCCCAGGACTTTGTGGATAGGTGCAGGGACAGACTGCACAACATGAGGATACTAGAGTCCCACAGAGTGGATTTCACTACCTTTCAGTTGGAGGGCAGAGCTCGTAGGTGGTGGTAGTCCTATATTCTCAGCAGGCCAGCAGATTATCCTCATGTCGCTTGGGAGCAGTTCACGTAGATGTTTCTGGAAAGATATATCCCACCTCTAGGAGGGAAGAGCTGCGGTATCAGTTTGAGCGGCTAAAGCAGGGGCAGATGTCAGTGACAGATTATGAGGCCAGATTTTCAGAGTTGTCTCGCCAAGCACTCATGATACTACCTACTAATGCAGAGAGGGTGCGGAGTTTTGTGGCTGGGTTGCATCCAGGTATTAGGGCCACCATGGCCCGAGAGGTAGAGATGGGTACTCCTAATTAGCTCGTGGTAGAGATTGATCGCAGGATCGAGGGGTATCGGTCGAGGAGTAGGGAGCAGGGGCAGAAGGACAAGAGGGCTATATTCTCTGGAGATTTCAGAGGTGCCCCAGCTAGGGGCAGGGGTCAGTATAGCAGTGGTCAGCCCAGCAGGCCTTTATATTCAGCACCTCCACCACCTCCCCGAGGTGTTCCAGCGAGACCTCATTTCAGTGCCATGCCAGAGCGTTCCTACCGTTCTCCAGCCATTCAAAGTTCACACAGTGGTTATCCCAGTCATCTGAGGTCCTTCGACCCTAACTTCAGTGCTATGCCAGAGGGCTCTCATCGCCCTCCGGCCATTCAGGGTTCTTCTTCAGGGCAGCAGACTATGCTACCTGGGAGTTATTACGAGTGTGGAGAGCCAGGTCATATGAGGAGGCAGTGTCCCAGGTTTCAGGGCAAGGCTGTACAGTAGGGTTATCAGCCGATGGGTCCGGCACCAGCAGTCTGGCCACCTAGAAGTGGAGGCCAGTCAGGGGGAGGTCAGGCAGCTCCTGTTCACTCTGGTGGAGCTCAATCTTCCGGTACTCTAGCTAGATTCTATGTTATTCCGGCCAGATCAGATGCAGTAGCCTCAGACGCCGTGATCACGGGTATTATTACAGTATGTGGTAGAGAGACATCGGTGTTATTTGATCCAGGATCCACTTATTCCTATGTTTCGGTCTTATTGGCTCATTTTATGGATGTCCCTCGTGAGTCCTTGGGTTCTCCTATTTATGTGTCCACTCCTGTGGGTGATTCTGTGGTTGTAGACCGGATTTGTGGTCCTGTGTGATTTCATTTTGTGGGTTCGAGACTCGAGCGGATCTCTTATTGCTCGACATGGTTGATTTCGAGATTATTTTAGGCATGGATTGGCTATATCCTTATCATGTCGTACTAGATTTCCATGCCAAGACAGTTACTTTAGCCATGCCCGAGTCTCCTATGCTGGAGTGGATAGGTTCCTTAGTTAGTGCAGCCATCCTGGTTATTTCATTCTTGAAGGCTCGACATATGGTCGAGAAGAGTTGTCTGGCCTATTTTGCTTATGTGCGGGACACCACCGCCGAGTCTCCGACGATTGATTCAGTGCCAGTGGTTCTAGAGTTTGCTGATGTATTTCCTTCAGACCTTCCAGGCATGCCTCCGGACCGTGATATTGATTTCTACATTGATTTAGCTCCAAGCACCCAGCCTATATCTATTCCTCTGTACCGTATGGCTCTGAAAGAATTGAAGGAGTTGAAGGAGAAGCTTGAGGAGTTGTTAGCTAAGGGGTTCATCAGACCGAGTGTATCACCGTGGGGTGCTCCAGTTCTGTTTGTGAGGAAGAAGGATGGGTCTATGCGGATGTGTATTGATGAACGTCAGTTGAACAAGGTTACCATTAAGAACAAGTATCATTTGTCGCGCATCAATGATTTTTTTGACCAGCTGTAGGGTGCTCGTGTTTTTCTAAGATTTATTTGAGATTGGGAAATCATCAGTTGAAGATTCGAGCTTCAGATGTTACGAAGACTGCTTTTCGTACGAGATATGGCCATTATGAGTTCCTGGTGATGTCCTTTGGCTTGACTAATGCCCCAGCAGCATTCATGGACTTGATGAATAGGGTGTTCAGGCCGTATATTGATTCATTTGTCATTGCCTTCATTAATGACATTTTGATTTACTCATGTAGCCTGGGGGAGCATGAGCAGCATTTGAGAGTTATGCTCCAGACTTTCCGAGAACAGAAGCTATATGCTAAGTTCTCTAAGTGTGAGTTCTGGTTGGATTCCATGGCATTTTTGGGGCATATGGTATCCAGAGAGGGTATCAAGGTTGAACCTCAGAATATCGAGGCAGTTCAGAGTTGGTCGCAACCTACTTCAGCTACAGAGATCAGGAGCTTTCTGGGCCTAGCAGGCTATTATCGCCGATTTGTGGAGGGGTTCTCTTCTATTGCAGCTCCATTGACTAGATTGACTCAGAATAATGCTTCGTTCAGATGGTCCGACGAGTGTGAGGCGAGCTTTCAGAAGCTCAAGTCAGCATTGATCTAAGCACCAATTCTAGTATTGCCTTCTGGTTCTGGGATGTACACAGTGTATTGCGACGCTTCACGCGTTGGTTTGGGATGTGTGTTGATGCAGGAAGGGAGAGTTATTTCTTATGCTTCACGCCAGCTGAAGGTTCATGAAAAGAATTACCCTGTGCACGATTCGGAGTTGGCGGCGATTGTTCATGCTCTTAAGATTTGGAGGCACTACTTGTACGGAGTGTCCTGTGAGGTTTATATAGACCACCATAGCTTGCAACACTTGTTCAAGAAGAAGGATCTTAATTTGAGGCAGCGCAGATGGATTGAGTTGTTGAAGGATTATGACATCACCATTCTTTATCACCCGGGCAAGGCAAATGTGGTAGAAAATGCTTTGAGCAGGAAGGCGGAGAGTATGGGTAGCTTGGCTTATATTGCAGCAGAGGAGAGACCTCTAGCCTTGGAAATTCAGTCCTTAGCTAATCTCCTGGTGAGACTAGACCTTTCAGAGCCTCGTCGAGTTCTTGCACGTATGGTTGCTCAGTCTTCATTATTGGGGGAGATTAAGGCTCGGCAATATGATGATCCGTGTTTGGCAGAGCTACGGGAGACAGTGGTTCAGGGTAGGGCCAAGGAGGTTACTATTGGCGAGGATGGTGTTCTGAGACTTATGGCCGCTTATGTGTTCCTAATGTTGATGGCCTGAGGGAGAGGATTCTAGAGGAAGCACACAGTTCTTGGTATTTTGTTCATCCTGGTGCTACGAAGATGTATCGTGATTTGAAGCAGCATTACTGGTGGAGGCGGATGAAGAAGGACATTGTGGGGTATGTGGCTTGGTGTCTTAATTGCCAGCAGGTTAAGTATGAGCACCATAGGCCAGGAGGCCTACTTCAGTAGATGCCCATTCCTGAGAAGAAATGGGAGCGCATCACTATGGACTTCGTGGTTGGGTTGCCTCGGACCTTGCGGAAGGTTGACGCGGTTTGGGTCATTGTGGATAGATTGACCAATTCGGCGAATTTCATTCCATTAGCTACTACTTATACTTCTTAGAGGCTAGCCCAGATCTACATTCGGGAGATATTCCAGTTGCACGATGTGTCGGTGTCCATTATATCAGATGGAGGTACTCAGTTCACCTCGCATTTTTGGAGAGCATTGCATAGTGATATGGGCACCCAGATAGATCTCAGCACAGCATTTCACCCTCAGATTGATGGTCAGTCGGAGCGTACAGTTCAGATATTGGAGGACATGCTCAGGGCATGCGTGATTGACTTCGGAGGTCAGTGGGACCAGTTCTTGCCTTTTGCCGAGTTTGCTTACAATAATAGTTACCAGTCCAACATCGAAATTGCCCCATTTGAGGCTTTGTCTGGTCGGCGATGTCGTTCTCCTATCGGTTGGTTTGAGCCTGGCGAGGCTAAGTTATATGGCACCGACCTGGTGAGGGATGCTTTGGAGAAAGTGAAGTTGATCCAGGAGAGGCTCCGCACAGAATAGTCCAGAAAGAAGAGTTACGCGGATCAGAGGGCGCGTGATGTATCATTTATGGAGGGAGACAAGGTTCTATTGAAGGTCTCGCCGATAAAGGGTATTATGAGGTTTGGGAAGAAGGGCAAGATGAGACCGAGGTTTATAGGTCCCTTCGAGGTGTTGAGGCGAGTTGGGGAGGTTGCTTATGAGCTGGCCTTACCTCCCAGTTTATCAGGAGTTCACCCAGTTTTTCATGTATCCATGCTCCGGAGGTAGCACGCCGACTTCTCTCACGTGGTTGATTTCAGGACTATTCAGTTGGATGAGAGGTTGGGCTACGAGGAGGAGCCAGTTGCTATTGTTGATAGATAGGATCACCAGTTGAGGTCCAAGAGGGTTTCTGCAGTGAAGGTCCAGTGGAGGGGTCAACCAGTCGAGAAAGTGACCTGGGAGTCCGAGGAGGACATGCGGAGCAGTTATCCACATTTATTCAGCACTTCAGGTATGATTCTAGACCCGTTCAAGGATGAACGTTTGTTTAAGAGGTGGAGAATATAACGACCCTACCGGTCATTTTGCGTTATCGGACCTCGTTCCCCTAAATGAAACTTTCCATAGTGTCTTATTATGATTTATGACTTGCGGGGACTGGTGGTTCGGGATTCGGAAGTGTTTAGAGTGCTATAGGAACACTTGGTTCCTTAATGTTGGCCTTTAAGGCCAAGTTTGACTTCGGTCAACGTTTTTAGTAAAAGACCTCTGAATCGAGTTCCGATGATTCCGGTAGCTTCGTATGATGATTTCGGACTTGGGCGTATGTTTGGAATGGGTTTTGGATGACCCGGGGGCGTTTCGACGCCCAATATCGAAATTTGAGTTTCCTTAAGTTTGAAATTTGGTTGGGAACGTGTTTTTGTGTTATCGAGGTCCTAACGGAATTCTGAGATCGGGAATAGTTCCGTTATATCAATTATGACTTGCTTGCAAAATTTGGAGTCATTCCGAGTAGTATAGGTCGGTTCGGCACATTAAAAGCGAATTCTAGAACTTTAAGTTCAAAGTTTGATTCAGTTTGGTTTTGGGGTCGAATTCTTAGTTTCGTTGTTGTTTTTCACGTTCCAAAAATTCGAGCGAGTCTGTATCATGAATACAGATCTGCCAGTGCCTTTGGATGGGTCCCGAGGGGCTCGGGTGAGTTTCGGACCCCTCGTAGTTAAATTCAAAAACCAGATTTTTCACTGACTGGTTTCCTTCAGTACGATCGCAGGTGCACTGATGCGATCGCATAGAAGGAATTGGGCAGGGGCAGTAAATGCCCTGTGCATTCACATAATAGGCACCGCGATCGCGATGGGTTAGGCTCCTGACCCAGTGCAATCGCACACCCCATCCGCGTTCGCACAAGAGCCCATCCTTGGGCCAGCCCAACTATTCCTTACCCTGGGCGTTTGCCGGTCTCCCTCTGCGTTCGCACAGAAGGCCCATGAGGGCCTGGTCACTTAAAGCTCTGTGATCGCACTGCCCAAGCTGCGATCGCATAGGGTAGACCACTGGGCATTGTGTTTTTATACACGGGATTTTATTCATTTTCTTATCTTCTTCTTCTTCCTTGGGATGATTTCCACCATTCAAGAGGGGCAAACGACCTAGTTATTGAAGGTAAGTAAATTATACTATAATATTAACTTCATGCATGGATTACAAGCTAAATTAACTACCTAAATTAGTGAAAAATCAAGAATTGGGTAGTAACCTAGGGCTTTCGATAATTTGAGAATTTACCTATGAATTAGCTACAAAATCAAGTAGAAATCGTTTATTAATGATCCTTAGGCTATGGGTGAGTATTCCCTTCAAAATTTTTGGAATCCGAGCATGCGGGCCCGGGGTTGGATTTTAGAATTTCTTCAAGAATGGTGAATTTGGCTAAGTAGTAGAAGAATTCCATGCTTTGAATATAAATTGATATATTTGCAAAACATTTGGCTAGTTTCGAGTCCGTGGTGTCGAGTTCGAAGTTTCGGGCGCCTTCCTGACCCGGGGAGTAGGTGCGACGCGAGGTGAGTCTCCTTTCTAACCTTGTAAGAGGGAACTATCCCCCTAGGTGATTTAAATGCTATATGTGATAATATTTGGGGGCTACGTACGTACAAAGTGACGAGAGTCCGTACGTAGCGGCTATTACTATTATGTCCGGGTAGGTAGGCCTACATCATGCCTTGTGTTTTACTTGATATGAACTATATGCTTAATAAATAAAATGTTACATGTTGCTTACTTCCCTGAGGCTATGGAATTTGAGAAAACTTGTAAGGAATTGTTCACTGAAAGTAATTTAAAAAGGAATAATGTGTGTGTGTGTGACCGCTTTGTAATTTACATTCCGCGAGCGGGTTGTGATTTCCCCCACGCTTATGGGAACGGGCCGTACGCCACGGCAGATTGAGAGATGCACTTTTGGTATGGGTCATTCGATCCTCGGCAGTGTATAGAGAGAATTGAGAGACTCACTTTTTCTACGGGTCGTTCGATCCTCGGCAGTGCATAGATGTGAGTACTTTGTGGAGAGGTGCACTTAAGGTTCGGGCCGTTCAACCCTCGGCAGTGCATGGAGCTTGACTTGATATTTGACAGACGTGACTTCACGGTGAGCTGATTTTCTCCTGGCTATCTCCGGCAGCACCATGGGGTTTTCTTTTGCTTATTTCCCATCTATTTCCTTCAGACAGTGGGACAGTATATTATATCTTTTTTATATTCTGTTAGTATGCCCGTAGGACTTGTGACACTAGTTCCTGGCACACACGTGTTAGTTGTTATGGATTTCGGGTTTGTATATATATTGGCTCACGCCTCTTCATGACTATTTTTGATTAAAACTGGCTATTTATCCTTGTCGAATCATGTTTTAAGTTTTAAAAACTGAGTATATTTTAAAGTGTTTAATCTAATAAGAAGGAACCTTTATTAAATTGAGAGTCGGCTTGCGTGACCCCGCTGTTGGGCTCCATCACGACCTAAGTTAGGATTTTTGGTCGTGACACCAAACATGTACACAACCTCAAAAACATCCTACGGACTTACTCATGCGATCAAATCGCCAAATTAACATCTTAAACAATAAATTTAGCATTAAAGCCCAAGAAAATTCCAAAACATCCAAAGTATAAAATTTCACAACTACGGGTCCGAATCACGTCAAATGACCTCCGTTTCTTAACAAATTTTACAGACACAACTCAAACATCATACTGAACCTATACCGGGCTCCGGAACCAAAATACGGGCCTAATACCATAAATTTTAAATATAACCAAATTTCCAAAAACTCTTATATTTTCAGTAAAATAATTTCTTTCAAAAATTCATTTCTCGGGCTTAGGACCTCGGAATTCGATTCCGGGCATACGCCCAAGTCCGGTCCCTCCGGACCCTCCGGCCCTCCGGGATCGTGGAGTCACGGGTCTGGGTTCGTTTACCCAAAATGTTGACCGAAGTCAACTTAAATTCAATATTAAGGCAAATTTAGCATTTTTCTCAGTTTTTCACATAGAAGCTTCCCGGATATATGTTCGGGCTATGCACGCAAAACGAGGTAAGATAAAAGGAGGTTTTTAAGGCCTCGAAACACCATTTTAACTTATAAAATAAGAGATGACCTTTTGGGTCATCACAGGATCATAATATTAAACATTTGACTTTGCTATTTTTTTTTTTTTTTTTTTTTTGGCTTCATAGTATTTCCCTGTTAAACTTTGAGTAATATTTCATGACAATCTGGATCATGTTGTAGAAAAGGAAAATGTCAAAGCTTAATGAAGATTTTTGTAAATGGACAGAATGTGTTGGTCTTTTTGTGTGTGTGTGTGAAAAGAACCATGTTTGGTGTAGGTTCTTTACCCTTCTCTTTGTTGGAAGTTTTATTGGAAGTATATTTTCATAAGGTCCTTAATGATCCATTTTATTACTCCACTATAAGCAGTAAATATTTGTTCCTTTCTTGACTTGCATACTTATGTTGTTGGCTCTTTTAGTAAAGTTTTTTAAGCTTTGTGAAAGTTGAAGTTTATTTAAGATATACAAACAGTACGGGTTGCTTGGTCAGTTGTTGAGATTAGGGTCGTTAGTTGAATGTTTGAACTTAATAGGATTGGGCCAACAACAACAAGGTCCCAATGAGCTAACTTGTTGGCCCATTCTCGTTCTAGGCAAGCTAGCACATCCCCTTTAACAGGAAGTTAATTCATTTTCTTTAAATAATAGTTGGCCCAATGCCAATTAACGAGTTGAGGCCCATATTTTCCTCAAATAAGCTGCTAGCCCAATACATATGTAGCAACTAATAAACATGGCATTGCCCATAATATCATTGTTGGAGTTAATCTTTAATTGATAGTTTAGTCAGACTAATTCTTAAAATTTGACTCTTTTGTAGTAATTACTTATTAAAAAAAAAGAGGAGATTCTTTTTATAGTTAAAGTAAATTAATCACTGGATCACAAATATTCATGACTAACTCAGAGGCTTGAAGATAGATTATTTCGTCTTAACCAATATCGGGAAGACCCCGCTTCAGAAAAAAGACATAAATAAAATGGCAAGGTCGTGAGGACACATCTTGTTTCAATTCTTTCAAATAAATTAAAACTTAGTTATTGAATTAACTTCGAGCAGGCTCCAATTTTAGGTACGACGCACGAACTAGGGTTGGGGATACTCGTCTTGGTTAATGTAAGCTAGGGTCAGGGATACTCGTCCTAGTTTGAGATCAATGAAGTCATCAACAATAAAGGCGGACATAGGCAAAACATGAAAATCAAATAAAGCATAGTTTATCTAAAATTAATTTAAAGCCAAATGTAGTCAATAAAGCGACCGTGTTAGAACCACGGGACTTGGGAAATGCCTTACACCTTCTCCCCGGTCAACAGAATTCCTTACCCGGACTTTGTTTTCACAGACCAATAATAAAATAGTCAAATCTTCCTTTGACTAGGGATTCAAATAAAAGGTGACTTGAAACACCCAAAAATCAATTCCAAGTGGCGACTCTGTAAATAAAATAATCTCTACTCAAATTATCACTTTAATTGGAAAAACTCTTTAACCCACAATCCATAATAATCCACAACTTCATATCTTTCGGGGGCAGAAAAGGAGGTGTGACAGATGGGCAGATGTTACCTTTGGGAAGAAAGGAAGAGGAAAAGACAAAGGTTGTTTGGATCAATTTTTATTGCTTTATAGTCTTCATCCATGGGAGACCATTCACACCCATTTGTTTTCCAACGATATATCAAGGTTCTTCCTTTGCTGGTTTAGATTTTGTTGCACTAGATTATTTTATGTGCTCCGAAGTCATATAAGTACTTTGGAATCTGAAAAAAGAACTTGTCGTTCGTACAATTTTTTTTGTCTTCGTGAAATTTAGAAGTTTCATCTGATTGAGTTAAGACAAGTGTTGTTTCATTTTATTTTTGTCTTCGCTGCGGTGTTATTGTATATTTGCAGGGCATATCAAATCATATATCTAATTGGTCGATATAATTAATTGTTTCAACTTAACTATCTTCATCATGCATATCACCATCAATATTGTTTAACGTTAACGTGTGTGTATAGTGTTTCGATTTTCTCATTCAAATATATATTGTAATGTACTTTCATTTCTTCTTTCTTTCATTTTGAGAAAGCATCGCTCTACTATTTATTTTTTTGTCGAGAAGGTATCTGTTATTTCTGAAAAATCTAAGTCTATAACGTAATTGGTACTTCTATCACAAGAAAGATTTTTCTGCTAGCAAATATGAAAAGGTTAATTCTACAAGTGGTTTTACTAACAAGATACTTGAGAAGATAAACAATCTTCCTACCAATAATTTACTAGATAAAAACTTTTAGAAAATAACTAAGATTTCAACATATTTACTCATAAAAGTACAATATTTTGAAAATGAAAACTGACTAAAAGTGCAGTGTACCCTATTCTTTAAGACCAATTTACAGTCCTCTTTCACTAAAATTAATAAATTAGTAAACAAACTCAAAATATATCAAAGATTGCCAACAGTTTTTTTTCTTTCCAAATTTCGACACATAAAATATGATTTCATAGTTTCAATTTGATTTTCATTATGGTTGACATTTTTGATTGGTTTCATGTATTTTATGATGAGTGAGTACTGGCTATTTTATAAAATTGAAATATCAATATTCTTCTAGAGCATGTGATAGTTATATATGCAAGTGAAAGATAAACCAATATAAGCAAACTAAATCGCCTAAAATGGGAATTAAGTAAGTACGGATTTGCTAGAAAGACAATTAGAAAAAACAAAAGGGATGAGAAAGAGGAGAACCAGCAATTGTAAAGGAGTCTGGTTAATTATTTTGGAACACGATAGATAATTCATATAAAAATAGTTGAATTGCTCCTAAATAGTTATAAAAATTAAAGTGAAAAGCTTCCACATAGAAAACGGATGGATAACATTACACACTAGCTTATGGGAGGATTTGATTATTTCTTCCTTTTCTCCGTATAGTGTTTTCCTACTTATTAGAAGAGGGAACACATGCACCTCTCCTTCAACGTGTATGTTCCCTTTGATTTTCTAATTTGTCTGGGATATTTCTGTAATTTCAGTTAATTTACAGCTCAACCTTATAGCTAGCTGACTCTTTCTACTGTTGCCAACACGTGGACTCCTAATTCCTCAAAGCTAAAACTCATTTTTGCCCCAATCTAGCAATAGTTTCAAGGCTCCAACGTCTGGAAATTGCTGTTTCCGAGTTCCACCTTATCGCTCCTCATAGTTCCTGATCTTATCTTTGCACTTTCGCTAATTTTTCTTTTTGGATCATTGTTTCTTTGAGCCACTTCTTGAATGAATTAGGCCTTTTCAGAGATTCCTACCATTTTTTTTGTCACGACCCGATACCGAGAGGCATCGCGACGGCACCTAATCTCTACGATTAGGTAAGCCTAATTGTGAAAAACACATATTAAATAGAAGCAATAAAATAAAGATGAAATAAGTTGGTCTACAATGAAACATCGCCACTTAGCTCCGTACAAAATACAACTTTTTCCAAAATCCGGAATATCACTTTAGTCACAAGCTCTGTCTCAAAATAGCTCTATACAACGAGAGGGAATTTACATGAAAAAGAAATCTATCTAAATCTGGAGTGGAAGGTGACTCGAAGGACTCTGCGAACGCGGCAGAATTACCTTTCGGTCTCTTAAAAGCTCTCGGACCCCTAGCCACGAAACTGAGCGCTGGTACCTGGATCTGCACACGAAAAACATGTGCAGGAAAGGGCATGACTACACCACAAATTGGTACCCTGTAAGTGCCAAGCCTAAGCCAAGTCGAGTAGTGACGACGTCAGGTTAAGGCTCTACTGGATTTTTATAGTAAAACAGTTTAAAATTTGAACAGAGAAATATAATAAGCTGAGGCAAATCTGTAGAAACAATGAGCTAACAGGAAATAAAGACAGGGAGAAGCGTCGTGCTGCTAGGCGAAGCAGTCCGAATGCTACACCCTAGATGGCGAAAGTCCAGTNACATGACCGATCAATAGATCCACCTTTGTCATATATTCCATACATCACACTAGATAGATATCATATTCATGGAATACGATTCACTTTCAAGATGCCTTGGTGGTGAAATGGTAGACACGCGAGACTCAAAATCTCGTGCTAAATAGCGTGGAGGTTCGAGTCCTCTTCAAGGCATAATATTGAGAATGCTCATTCAATGAGCATTCTCAATAAGAGAGCTCGGATCGAATCGGTATTGATATACCGATTCGATCCGAGCTCTTGGAATTGGAATAAATTCGGCAGCGGATCGCGAAATCTTGGTGATCTTCTCTATCTAATGAATGGGGAGTCCGCTTTTAAATCGTCCGCCCTGCACCCACCCCCCGAGTATATGCTTCAACAGGAATCACACAAGGGTAGATTAGAAACCTCTGGTAAAATGCCCGCCCGTAACCCAGCAGATAAAGTACATTACATAGTCCAGGGATTGGCGACTTACCCATTCAGTGACTTTGGCACTGGACGTTCCCAAAATGGGGACTATCGGGTAAATTCAATATAATAGACGCCCGTTGGCATTCCAGCCTTCCTTCTCCTTTCAGGGCCTATCCGAAAGAGAATCCAGTACTTCTTGGTCGTGAATATCTGAACTGGTTGTTTGTTGTTAAAGAATTCTTGTTTAGGCAGTTCATACCATCCATACATAGTGTTTTGATCTAAGATTTCAATTCTTCCATGTTTCAGCAGTAGCTTCTCTTGCCTAACTTAACGGGCTTCTTCCGGCCCTCTTTCATAATTGGCTCAGCACAACATATATCACAGTAACAAGTATGCAATTCTGTACAGGGAAAAGCGCCCGGAATCTCGTCTGTAGTCCCAATTTAAATATGCAATGCAGTACAGGGGGAAAGCTCCCGGAATCTCGTCTGTAGTCCCAATTTAAATATGCAATGCAATACAAATACCGAATACACATTTTTTTTATATTTAAAACAGTTCAGGAGATATCACAGGCAAAAATATGGATAAAACTACCAAAACATGGTACACATAGTAATAACTAGGAAAAATTCAAGTAAAACAGGTAGGCATGTTATTTCCTAATCTAAACTACATAGTCGATACATGAATCAGTGAAATAGGAGTGAAATGATCTAAGTCATAGAGGGAAAAATTGAGTTTTAGCAATAATGTCCCGTGTACGTACTCGTCACCTCACGCACACAGCGCCCAAACCACATAAAACAGTATTAAAAAGCCTAGGGGAAGTCCCTAACACAAAGTTAGGCAAGCAACTTACCTCGACTGCGCTACTCAACTCAAAACCACGCTCTTTCCACGAGTATCCGACTTCGAATGGCCCAAATTTATTCAATTCGATTGCATAATGTAAATATCATTTTAAGGAATCAAAATAGCTAATAAGTTAGAGGCTAATACGCGAAATTAAAAAAATTGGCCAAAAAGTCCCCCGGGCCCACGTCTCGGAATCGAGTGAAAGTTACAAATTTAGAACACCTATTCACTCACGAACTCACTTGAACAATAATCATCGAAAACCGGCGAAAAAATCCTATTAAATTCTCAGATTTCCTAATTGGGGAAACTTCTCCCCATTTGCATGATTTTTCACCAAAATCCTTTGATTGCATAGAAGAAATTGCTATAGATTAATGATATACAAAGGGAATAGGGTTAGGAAATGTTACCTATGAAGCTTTTCCTCAAAACTCACTCCAAATCGCCTGCACCCGAGCTCCAAATTATTTTTAGAAGTTATGAAATTCAAGCCCTCGAATTTGATATAAACTGCCCACCGATTTCTGCACCTGCGCACCTTGGACCGCACCTGCGGTCCCGTACCTGCTGTCCCGTACCTGCGTAAAATCCATCGCAGGTGAGAAAACCCACTAAGAGGCCTGGGCCGCACCTGCGATCAATTGGCCGCATCTGCGGCTCCGCATCTGCGGCTCCGCACCTGCGGAACCACAACTGCACCTCCGAGAACTGGTTGACTTGACCAAGTCCTCACCTGCGAGTCCATCTTCCGCACCTACGTGTCCGCACCTGCGGAAAGTCCATCGCAGGTACGAGACACCAGAACCAGAAATGGTTCAGCTATTTTCCAAGTTCCAAAATCACCCGTTGAGCATCCGAATCATCCCCGAGGCCCCTGGGGCCTCAATCAAACTTACCAACCAGTCCTAATACCTTACCCAAACTTAGTCGAGCCTCCAAAACATATCACATAACACCAAAATCACCAATTATACATGGATTCAAGCATAAGAACTTATGAAATTTCCAAACTCTACAACCGATGTCGAACCACCTCGAAACTAGTCCGAATGACCTCAAATTTTGCACACAGGTCACTAATGATACAACGGACCTACATCGACTCTCGAAATTCCATTCCGGGCCCGATATCAAAATTCCACCTATCGGCCGAAATCACTAAAATTCTAACTTTCGTCAATTAAAGCCTAAGTCTAATAAATACCTCGAAAGAACATTCCGGACACGCTCCTAACTCCGAAATCACCTAACAGAGCTAACATAGTCGACAAAATCCCATTCCGGACCCGTCTTCCCACAGTTCCAGCTACGGCCCGATTTCTAAGGCTTATACTCACATATAAGGACTATGTGTCCAAAAACTCTCTGAATTTCACCACTCAACGTTCTAACAAGTCCCAAAAGAAGAAATAGACATGGGGAAAGTAGTTATTAGGGGATCGGGGCAATAACTCTCAAAACGACCTACCGGGTCGTTATATTCTCCCCCTCTTAAGAAAATCGTTCGTCCTCGAACGATTATAGAGACATACCTGAAGCTGTGAAAAGATGAGGGTACTGACTGGCATATCCTGCTCGGTCTCCCAAGTCGCCTCCTCGACCGGCTGACCCCTCCACTGAACCTTTACTGACGCAATATCCTCTGACCTGAGCTTTCTGACATGTCTATCCAATATAGCTACTGACTCCTCAGCATATGATAAATCCTTGTCCAACTGGACTGAACTGAAACCCAAAACATGAGTCGGGTCACCGTGATACTTCCGGAACATGGAGACGTGGAATACCGCATGAACTCCTGCTAGGTTGGGAGGCAGGGCTAGCTCATAAGAAACCTCCCCAACACGTCTCAACACCTCAAAAAGGCCAATAAATCTTGGACTCAGCTTACCCTTCTTCCCGAACCTCATGACGCCCTTCATAGGCGATACCCGAAGCAAAACCCGATCACCAGCCATAAATGCCAAATCATGAACCTTCCGGTCCGCATAACTCTTTTGCCTGGACTGAGCTGCGCGAAGTCTCTCCTGAATCACCTTCACCTTGTCCAGGGCGTCCTGGACCAAATCTGTACCCAGCAATCGGGCCTCGCCCAACTCAAATCATCCCACTGGGGACCGGCACCGTCTACCATACAAAGCCTCATATGGCGCCATCTGAATGCTGGACTGGTAGCTGTTATTATAAGCAAACTTTGCAAGTGGAAAGTATCAGCCCCATGACCCTCCAACATCCATCACACAGGCACGAAGCATATCCTCAAGAATCTGAATCGTGCGCTCGGACTGCCCGTCCGTCTGAGGGTGAAAAGTTGTACTCAACTCTACCCTGGTGCCTAGCTCCTGCTGAACGGCTCTCCAGAACCGTGAAGTGAACTGTGTACCTCTGTCTGAAATGATAGATACAGGAATGTCGTGGAGGCGAACAATCTCCCTGATATAAATCTTCGCCAACCTTTCGGAGGGGTATGTAGTAAACCTTAGTCAGCCGATCCACAATCACCTAAATAGCATCAAACTTCTTCAAAGTCCGAGGAAGTTCAACCACAAAGTCCATGGTGATCCGCTCCCACTTCCACTCTGGAAGCTCAATCTGCTGAAGTAACCCTCCTGGTCTCTAATGCTCATATTTGACCTGCTGACAGTTGAGACACTTGGCCACAAACTCCACTATATCCTTTTTCATCCTGATCCACCAATAGTGTTGTCTCAGATCCTAATACATTTTCACGGTACCCGGATTAATAGAATACCGCGAGCTATGGGCCTCCTCAAGAATCAACTCCCAAAGCCCATCCACATTGGGCACACAGATCCGATCCTGCATCCTCATCACATCCTCATCTACTATAGTCACATCTTTGGTGTCACCTCGCCGAACCTTGTCCTGAAGAACCAGAAGGTGGGGATCATCATACTGGCGCTCTCGAATGTGGTCATAAAGGGAAGACCGAGCCACCACACAAGCTAAAACTCGGCAAGGCGCTGAAATATTCAATCTCGCGAACTGACTGGCTAAGGACTGAATATCTAAGGCTAAGGGCCTCTCAACTGCCGGAAGATATGCCAAACTCCCCAAACTCTCCGCCTGGAGACTCAAGGCGTCGGCCATTACATTGGCCTTCCCCGGGTGGTATAATATAGTGATGTCATAGTCCTTTAGAAACTCCAACCATCTCTGCTGGCGCAAATTGCGGTCCTTCTTCTTGAATATGTGCTGCAAACTTCGGTGATCAGTGAAAATCTCACAGGGAACATGATGCGAGACTAAATTGCATAGTTTAACATGTGATATACCTTACATTTTATGCGCATTAATGATAAAAATACACTTGTTATGTGCTTAATGGAGTTTATTTTATGTGTAGGTGAATTGGAGATGGAAACGGAGCTAAAGGGATGCAAATACGTCGAAAATACGCAAAAGGAGACACCCGGGCGATAGCCGGGCGTTTGCCCCCTAAAGCCTGGCACCCCCTGGCGTTAGGGGGGCATTTTCCCCATAAAGCCTGGTACCCCCTGGCGTTAGTGGGGCGTTAGGACCCTAACGCCAGGCCTGCCTTGGCTTTAGGGGTGCGTTAGAGCCCAAACGCCCGGGTACCCCAGTTTCGCCCAAGTCCGAGTTTTGACGAGTTAAGTGTTTCCCGGTTGAAATAGAAGTCTCCTACACGGTTAGGGTTCACCCTAAACCTATAAATAGACTCCTAAAACACAATTAAAGGGGGATTTTCGTGAATCAAAGTAGAGAAGGAGAAAATTCCA
Source organism: Nicotiana knightiana (assembly GCA_005239525.1). Lineage (NCBI taxonomy): Eukaryota > Viridiplantae > Streptophyta > Magnoliopsida > Solanales > Solanaceae > Nicotiana > Nicotiana knightiana. Next base: position 574 of record ML384702.1, on the reverse strand, counting down.
TTGAAGTGCAAGAACAT